>JALDNG010000143.1:707500-756772 GCA_024349245.1 Neodontobutis hainanensis | reverse complement strand
GAAATAGCAAAGCCAAAACATTGATTAATGAGGAGGTAAAATGGAGGTGAAGGGTTGTAGGAGAAAAAAATTAACAAAATGTGCACATACACAAACTCTGCTAGATTTGTTTTGTTTTTGTTCAAAATTAACATTATTTCCTATAAGCTAAATTTTTCCTTTATGGTCCAAACCAAAAGGAGCAAACTACAAGTCGAGACATATAGCATTGTCGTTATAGCAATTATTATTACTATTCTAAGCAATTAATTTTTTGCTACTTATCCTGTTAGGGGTTGTGGGGGGCTGAAGCCCAACTCATCATATTTAGCTTAATTGCTGGGCTAACAGTTAGAGACATAGGCCCTGTCCCAATACCCACACCACGCCTTGTGGTCTTCAAAGAAGGGTGTACTTGGTGGAAGTGCACTTTGGTGGAAGTGTGCAGAATTATCAGAATTATGCACTGATGTATTCGTCATTAACATGCGTCTCAACTTTATAATTGCAATTGATCTGGTTTTATGCTATATTGTTACCGAAAATTAAACAGAAAAAGTAGCAAAACCAAAGAATACTCCTATACCAGACTTTAACTGCAAATTTCCTCAGTGTCACGGAGGACTCTGCACTGTCGGCTGCAGCCTCCGTACCCGGCTCCCCCGCCCATACGGATTCGCAGAGAGGAGACAGGTGTGCGGGAGCGCCGGCGGAGCAAGCCCAGCTGATCCGAGTTAATAATCAAGAGAGAATAAGAAGCACCGCAGCCTGCTCCTCGACGCCAGATCGTAACACTGACTACCATCCTTCCCGTCCTGCCGCCAGTCCGGTTCCCGCTCTACCTCGGTCATCTCAGAAACCCGCTAGTCCTTCAGTCCGTCCAGCTCCAGTTCAACCTAGTCCTGATCCTGCTGCACCTCGCTATCCCCGAAGAAACCGCCGTTCATAAGTGCCTTGTCAATAAATTTGTTTTTGTGAACTTTACGTGGGTGTCTGCGTTTGGGTTGTCTGCCGGAACATAACAGTACGATCTGGCCAGAATGAACCCAGCAGAGCCCCACACCCTTCCGCAGACGGTCGCAGCTCAGACCGCGCTTCTGGAGCAGCACGACGCAACACTCCAGTCCCTCATGGGCCACATGAAGGAGTTTTCCGTAACCTATCGGTGCTGAGCGACAAGATGGCGCCCCTGACTACGCCACCGCCTACCAGCGCTCCCACCCTCTCCACGCCGACTCACGGAGGCCCCGCCTCCGGTGTACAAGGAGGGGTATGTACCACCGCCTGCACCATATAGTGGAGACCTCGGTTGTTGCAGGGCGTTTTTAACACAGTGCTCCTTAGTTTTTGAGCAACAGTCACGGACTTATCAGAGCGAACGTGCAAAGATTGCCTTTTTAATTGGTTGTCTGAGGGGTCAGGCATTACACTGGGCCTCGGCTGTTTGGGAAAAGCAGGAATCTGTATGTTTCTCCTACTCTGCATTTATCACGGAGATGAAAATGATTTTCGATCATCCAGTTCGAGGAGGAGAGGCTACAAAGAGACTGTTTTCCATTCGACAGGGAAACCGCAGTGTGGCTGAATTCGCTATCGAGTTTCGTTCACTTGCCGTGGAGAGCGGGTGGAACGAGGACGCTCTGCAGGGAGCATTTTTGAATGCCATCTCAGAAGAACTTAAGGACGAGATGGCGGCACGGAACCACCAAGTAGCCTTAATGATCTCATAACGGGGCCATCAGGATTGATAACCGCCACGGAGCGGAAGAGGGAGAAGGCTGGCCTACAGGCATCGCTGAGATCCGCTACAAGATCACGGCCGGGAGTCACCGCACATCAGGGGTTTTTCAGCCCCAAGAGAGGACCGGGGTGGTGGACGCAGACTGAGGAGGCCCAACCAGTTTTTATGCAGATCCGCCGAGTAGCCCACGGCAACCAGCCGCACCGAACCAATGCAAGTGGGCGAACCCATCTAACAGAGGAAGAGAGACATCGCCGAGTCACTACCGGAGCTGTCTCTATTGCGGAGATTAGGACATTTCAGGGCTTCGTGTCCACTCATTCCGGGAAAAGGGGGCTCGGCAGTAAGGAGAAGTACTGCTGAGCCAAGTCCATTGTTCTTCTCCCAAGCCTGTGAGAATGGAAGGAACTATTATTTTAGCAGATCAGACTCGGACTGTAGATGTTCTAATCGATTCAGGAGCGGATGAAAGCCTTTTGGACCGTGGGGTGGCTAAGAGGTTGGGTATCCGGACTGTGCAGTTGGAGGTTCCGTTGGAGGTTAAGGCTTTGAACGGAGAGGTGCTGACCCAGATCAGGGAACAGACGATTCCTGTAACCTTCCTGTTGTCGGGTAATCATAAAGAGACTATTAGTTTTTACATTTTCGAGTGTGTGCACACTCCCATTGTATTAGGTCTACCTTGGCTGAAGATACATAACCCTCACATAGACTGGGCAGCATACCAAGTGTTGTCATGGAGTAACTTTTGCCATTTATCTTGCCTGCAGTCTGCTTTGCCTCCTGTTTCTTCTAGGTCCAACCAGGTACCGGAGCCTCCGGATCTGTCTTCGGTTCCGTCAATCTACCACGACTTGTCGGCGGTGTTCTGCAAGCATCAGGCCTTGTCGCTTCCACCTCACAGACCCTACGACTGCGCCATCGACCTCCTCCCAGGTGCTCCTCTGCCCCACAGCCGTCTCTTTACCATCTCGAGGCCGGAGAGCGAGGCGATGGAGAAATACATCCAGGAGTCCTTGGCAGCCGGGATAATACAACCTCGCCCTCTCCGGTAGGTGCGGGTTTTTGTTGCCAAGAAGGACAAATCCTTGAGACCATGCATAGATTATCGGGGCTGAACAAGATCACCATAAGGAACAAATACCCACTCCCGTTGATCAGTTCTGTTTTCACTCGGGGATCCAGGGTATTCACAAAACTCGACCTCCGTAACGCATACCATTTGGTGCGTATTAGGGAGGGGGATGAGTGGAAGACCGCCTTTAACACTCCTTTAGGCCATTTTGAATATCGGGTGATGCCGTTTGGACTCACGAATGCCCCTGCGGTATTCCAGAACTTAGTTAATGATGTCTTACGAGACATGATTGGACGTTTTGTTTTTGTGTATTTGGATGATATCTTGATTTTCTCCAAGGACTTGGAGGAACACCAGAGACATGTCAGGGAGTGCTACAGAGACTATTGGAAAATAAGCTGTTTGTGAAGGCCGAGAAGTGCGAGTTCCATGCACCGTCAGTTACCTTCCTCGGATACATCATCGCTCAGGGGCAGATCCAAATGGACCAGGAGAAGGTTACGGCGTACGGGATTGGCCGGTTCCGTCCAGCCGCAAGGAGGTTCAGCGATTTTTGGGTTTTGCTAATTTCTACAGGAGATTTATCCGGAACTTCAGTAGACTGGCAACTCCTTTGACGGCTCTCACTTCCACGGTGCGACCTTTTGTCTGGACTCCGGAGGCAGAAGGAGCATTTAAGGAACTTAAGCATCGGTTTACGTCAGCCCCTGTACTCATACAGCCAGATCCAGAGCTGCAGTTTGTGGTGGAGGTCGACGCTTCGGAGACAGGAGTAGGAGCGGTTCTGTCCCAGCGCTCTTCCACTGACCAGAAGCTCCACCCCTGCGCCTACTACTCGCGTAAACTCTCTCCAGCAGAGCGGAACTATGATGTGGGGAACAGAGAGCTTCTGGCGGTAAAATTGGCTCTAGAGGAATGGCGTCATTGGCTGGAAGGTGCCATTCAGCCGTTTGTGGTCTGGTCCGACCATAAGAACCTGACCTACATCCAGACGGCAAAGAGGCTGAACTCTCGGCAGGCAAGGTGGGCATTATTTTTGACCGTTTAATTTTGTTCTTACCTATCGCCCAGGTTCCAAGAACACCAAGCCAGATGCACTATCCAGAGTTTTTCCACGGAGCAGCCGTTTCCAGAGGAGCACATCCTGCCCCAGTCGTGCATTCTGGCGACCCTCACCTGGGAAATAGAAGATCGGGTCCGGAGTGCTCAACGTCTGCACCCCGATCCTGGTACCGGGCCGGCTAACGCTATGTTTGTTCCAGACCCGGTTAGGTCAGAGGTGTTGCACTGGGCCCATGGGACCCGACTCACGTGCCATCCAGGGATGGGTCGCACTCTGGCTGTCCTACGCAGCAAATTTTGGTGGCCCACCATGGACAGAGACACTAAGGACTACATTTCAGCTTGTCACGTGTGTTCCAGGAATAAGGCCCTCCATCGACCCCCAGCAGGACTACTACAGCCACTACCCATCCCTAGCCGTCCGTGGTCTCATGTTGCATTGGACTTCGTTCACGGGGCTTCCGCCATCTAACGGACATACGGTGGTGCTGACGATCGTCGATCGCTTTCTCCAAGGCAGCTCATTTCGTGCCATTGACCAAGCTTCCGTCTGCCAGGAGACCGCGGATCTCCTGGTGAAGCATCTGTTCGGTTACACGGGATCCTCGACATTGTGTCAGACAGGGGTCCACAGTTCACCTCCCAGGTTTGGAAGGCGTTTTGTACGGCGTTGGATATCAAGGTTAGTCTCTCCTCTGGGTATCATCCACAGACCAACGGACAGACGGAGAGGGCTAACCAACAGATGGAGGTGGCCCTGAGGTGCACATCATCGGCCAATCCGGCAAGTTGGAGCGCTCAGCTGCCATGGGTAGAGTATGCCCACAACACGTTGGTGAACACCTCCTGGGTATGTCTCCTTCCAATGTTGTTATGGTTATCAACCACCCTTATTTTCTGACCAGGAACAAGAGCTGGCAGTTCCTTCCATTCAGGATCACTTGAAACGGTGCCATCAGGTCTGGAGTAGGGCCCGATCAGCTCTGATGCGCGCCTCGGCTCAGTCACAAGTCCAAGCCAACCGCCACCGCACTCCTGCCCCTAGATACTTTCCGGGTCAGAAAGTTTGGCTGTCATCCAGGGACCTGCCGCTACGGGTTGAGGCTACAAAATTGGCACCACGGTTCATCGGCCCGTTTGAAGTAGAGAAGGTCATCAACCCGGCAGCAGTCAGACTGAAGCTCCCCCGGTCTCTTAGGATTCACCCTACCTTCCATGTCTCCAGGATCAAGCCGGTCAGGTCCAGTTCATTGAGTCCTCCCTGTCCTCCCCGCCGCCTCCCAGGATGATTGACGACCACCCAGCATACACGTGCACGGCGGATTATGGATGTACGGCGCCGGGTCGGGGCCTTCAGTTTTTAGTAGATTGGGAGGGTTATGGGCCAGAGGAACGCTGTTGGGTGCCACGGAGAAACATTCTGGATCCGTCTCTGATTCGGGAATTTTTCTACGCCATCCGGAGAAGCGGATAGGCCGCCAGGTGGCGTCCATAGAGGGGGTACTGTCACGGAGGACTCTGCACTGTCGGCTGCAGCCTCCGTGCCAGCTCCCCGCCCATACGGATTCGCAGAGAGGAGACAGGTGTGCGGGAGCGCCGGCGGAGCAAGCCCAGCTGATCCGAGTTAATAATCAAGAGAGAATAAGAAGCACCGCAGCCTGCTCCTCGACGCCAGATCGTAACACTGACTACCATCCTTCCCGTCCTGCCGCCAGTCCGGTTCCCGCTCTACCTCGGTCATCTCAGAAACCCGCTAGTCCTTCAGTCCGTCCAGCTCCAGTTCAACCTAGTCCTGATCCTGCTGCACCTCGCTATCCCCGAAGAAACCGCCGTTCATAAGTGCCTTGTCAATAAATTTGTTTTTGTGAACTTTACGTGGGTGTCTGCGTTTGGGTTGTCTGCCGGAACATAACACTCAGACCCTTTTTAAAAAAGTACTTTTTTTCAATGTCTAAATCAGGGGTCTCAAACTCAAATTACTTGGTAAATGCTAAATGGCATGCATTTATATAGAGCTTTTCTGCACCCTTCTCGGGCACCCAAAGCACTTTACATCGTGCTTCCACTCCCCCCATTCACACACATTCACGCCTGGGGCAGACAGAGAGGGGGGCTGCCACACATACGGCGCTCAACCTTCTCCTACTACCACCAAACACACCTCTACAGTCTCCTAGGCCGGATCAGGTATTCCACAAAAAAAGCTTTGTTAAATCCTCTTAAACGTCATTATTAACAGTTCTTTAACTTCAATGGGTTCTTTTGAACCTGAGCTATCCTGAACTTAATTCGAATATTGAATGAGCTGGCTGAGTGACCCCATGGGATGTCCACATAACAAATTCGCATGAATAGTGGCGATCAAATTGCCATCAACTTTCAAACAAATCAGACCATTTCAAGCCCTTCCACACACAACGTGGTAACCTGCCATTCATATAAAACTTGCAGGGCGCACTAACATTAAACTTTCATAATGTCCTGCAGGCCACAAAATATTGTATTGCGTGCCGTTGAGACCCCTGGGCTAAATAATGCAAATTGTATTTTTTAAGTGTGTCAGTATTGATTAAAATGTGATGGGTTGTTTTATAGTAACTGATAATTAATTATTAAAATACATAACAAGATATAAAAGCTAAATTTTGACATAAAACCTATTGTAAATAGTTACATATTTAGTCCTTAGTAACACTTTACACTTGAAAATATATTTTTCCTCCATTTTGCTCATTTTGCTGCACTCGATCGGGCTAGTTTCACGCTTTTTTAATTGAAACGTCACACAAAATTGGAAAAAGGAATTGTGGGTAAAATCCTTCAGCGAAGTCTGCTTCATACGCTTACACCGAGTGTGCATCAAGGGAACAACAGGGGCTGGGCGTCTAACCACTCGGAAGAATTGGAACACCCTACGCACTTTTCGCACCCATCAGCAAGAAAGTGCAACTGAGGGACACAAGGACGTAAGTGTAGGTATTGGGACATGGCCATAAACTGACAGACAGCATTTCATTCTCAAATTTCAATTTACCATGGGCAATTAAGAGTCACTGATTCACTTCCACATGTGACCTATCCTGCTTAGCACTAATGCTGTGTGTCCTCTCGTAGCGGGTCACACTCTGGAACTGCTGGAGCCACTGGTGAAGTTCCAGGTCGGTCTGAAGAAGCTCAACCTTCACGAGGAGGAGCATGTGCTGCTCATGGCCATCTGCCTGCTCTCCCAGGTACCGCCGCTGTTTGTGTGCTTATATTAGTGCAATTCCAGGACAAAGCGTTTCCAGGCAAAAATTATACCATTGTATGACCTAGTTTTGGCAAATTTGCACTAAAGAAAATTATTAAACCAAATGTATTTAATCAAACACAGCCATAGAGCAGTATTGACCTTTTAATTTTTTTTTTATTATTTTAAATCTTAACTTTAACATTTAAGTAAAATATAAAATTAAAAAAAGTTACAAGGATTAGCAACAACTCTCTTTTCTCCACCAATGTTAAATTAAAAGCTCAAACTAAAATATTTGATTGATGTTATTAAAACTTGTTCTTCTAATAAACAGCCACATTACCAGTATAATATGTTACTTAGTGACTAAAAACATTACAATTACAGTCTACATTGCATTAAACACAAGCGTAACTAATAATAAATAGTGAGAGCGTTAAATTTAGAAAACTACTACTGACATTTTATTAACGTGGGGTGTGTAGCTTTTACTATTAATTTAAATCAAACACCTATGGTAGCCTTGTAGGTACGTGTCTTTGTTTATGAACTCATTGAACATAGGTCAGATGATGAGTTAAGTTTAAAACTTTTTTTTCTTTTTTTTAAAAGAACATTTATTTATCACAATTGGTTAAAGAAAACAAGAACGTGTGCTCAAAAAGAAATACATGTGCTTCTCCTCCAGCAGTGCAAAGCTTGTCTGCTATGGGCAGCTTTAGGAACAGGAGGTAATGGAACTTGGGAGCTTTGAAAGTCAATACACCAAGATCCATCCATCCATCCATCTTCTACCGCTTATCCGGGGCCGGGTCGTGGGGGCAGCAGTCTAAGCAGAGACGCCCAGACTTCCTGCTCCCCAGACACTTCCTCCAGCTCTTCCGGGGGGATACTGAGGCGTTCCCAGGCCAGCCGAGAGACATAGTCCCTCCAGCGTGTCCTAGGTCTTCCCCAGGGTTTCCTCCCGGTGGGACATGCCCGAAACACCTCCCTAGGGAGGCGTCCAGGAAGCATCCAAAACAGATGCCCAAGCCACTTCAGCTGACTCCTCTCGATGTTGGAGGAGCAGCGGCTCTACTTTGAGCTCCTCCCGAGTGACCGAGCTCCTCACCTTATCTCTAAGGGAGCGCCCCGCCACCCTGCAGAGAAAGCTCATTTCGGTCGCTTGTATCCGGGATCTAGTTCTAGAGAGTAGAAACGTAGATTGACTGGTAAATCAAGAGCTTTGCCTTACAGCTCAGCTCCTTCTTCACCACGACAGACCGGTACATCGACCGCATCACTGCAGAAGCTGCATCGATCCGTCTGTCAATCTCACGCTCCCTCCTTCCCTCACTCGTGAACAAGACTCCAAGATACTTGAACTCCTCCACTCGAGGCAGGATCTCTCCACCAACCTGAAGGGGACAAGCAACCCTTTTCCGACTAAGAACCATGGTCTCAGACTTGGAGGTGCTGATCCTCATCCCAGCCGCTTCACACTCGGCTGCAAACCGTCCCAGTGCACACTGAAGGTCCTGGCTTGATGGAGCCAACAGGACAATATCATCTGCAAAAAGCAGAGATGAGATCCTGTGGTCCCCAAACCAGACTCCCTCCGGGCCCTGGCCCGCGCCTAGAAAACCTGTCCATAAAGATAATGAACAGGACCGTTGACAAAGGGCAGCCCAGCCGGAGTCCAACATGCACTGGGAACACGTCTGACTTACTGCCGGCAATGCGAACCAAGCTCCTGCTCTGGTCGTACAGGGACCAGACAGCCCTTAGCAAAGGGCTCCGGACTCCATACTCCCAGAGCACCCCCCACAGGGCGCCACGAGGGACACAGTCGAATGCCTTCTCCAGTGTTCCACGACCGGGACGAAAACTGCATTGTTCCTCCTGAATCTGAGGTTCAACTATCGGCCGCATTCTCCTCTCCAGTACCCTGGCATAGACTTTCCCGGGGAGGCTGAGGAGTGTGATCCCTCTGTAGTTGGAACACACCCTCCGGTCCCCCTTCTTGAAAAGAACCCCGGAAAAGAACCCCGGTCTGCCAGTCCAGAGGTACTGTTCCCAACTGCCACACGATGTTGCAGAGGCGTGTCAACCAAGACAGCCCTACAACATCCAGAGACTTGAGGTACTCAGGGCATATCTCATCCACCCCCGGTGCCTTGCCACCGAGGAGCTTCCCAACTACCTCAGTGATTTCGGCCCGGGTGATGGGTGAGTCCACCTCTATTCCTTCCACCGTCCAACAATATCCCCAGTTGAAGTCAGCAGATTCCCACCTCAACTGTAAACAGTGTTGGCAGGGCACTGCTTCCCCCTTCCTGAGGTGCCGGACGGTTTGGCAGAATTACTTCGAGGCCGACCGATAGTCCTTTTTCATGGCCTCACAGAACTCCTCCCAGACCCGAGTTTTAGCCTCCACAACCACCCGGGCTGCAGTCCGCTTGGCCTGCCGGTACCTATCAACTGCCTCACGAGTCCCACGAGCCAACCAGGCTTGGTAGGTCTCCTTCTTCAGCTTGACGGCATCCTTTATTGCCACCTCGACAGGCACCGGAGACTTTACGGAGACACAGCTTCGAGTGGCCGCATCGACAATGGAAGTGGAGAACATGGTCCACTCGAACTCAATGTCTATAACCTCCCCCAGGATCTGGTCGAAGCTCTGCCGGAGGTGGGAGTTAAAGATCTTTCTGACAGGGGGCTCTGCCAAACGTTCCCTACAGACCCTCACAGTACGTTTGGGCCTGCCGAGTCTGTCCAGCTTTCTCCGCCGCCATTGGACCCAATTCACCACCAGGTGGTAATCAATTGACAGCTCCGCCTCTCTCTTCACCCGAGTGTCCAAGACAAAGTCGATCATCGATCATTTACAAAGTCGATCATCCATCTCCGTCCTAGAGTGTCCTGGTGCCTCGTGCACTGGTGGACACCCTTATGCTTGAACATGGTGTTCGTTATGGATAAACTGTGACTAGCACAGAAGTCCAATAACAGAACACCACTCGGGGAGCGTTCCTCCCAATCACGCGCCTCCAGGTGTCACTGTCGCTGCCCACGTGAGCGTTGAAGTCCCCCAGTAGAACAATATAGTCACCGGTCGGAGCACTTTCCAGCACCCCTCCCAGAGACTCCAAGAAGGCCGGGTACTCTGCACTGCCATTTGGCCTGTAAACACAAACAACATTGAGAGACCTATTTCCGACCCGAAGGCGCAGGGAAGCGACCCTCTCGTTCACCGGGGTGAACTCCAACACATGGCTGCTGAGCAGGGGGGCTATGAGCAAGCCCACACCAGCCCGCCGCCTCTCACCGCAGGCAACTCCAGAGTAGTGGAGAGTCCAGCCTCTCTCGAGAATTTGGGTTCCAGAGCCCAAGCTGTGCGTGGAGGTGAGCCCGACTATCTCTAGTCGGTATCTCTCAACCTCCCGCACAAGCTCAGGCTCCTTCCCCGCCAGTGAGGTGAGATTCCATGTCCCTAGCGCCAGATTCTGTGTCCGGGGATTGGGTCATCGAGGCCTCCGTCTTCGACTGCCACCCAATCCACTTTGCACCGGCCCCTTACGGTTCCTCCCGCAGGTGGTGGGCCCACGGGAGGTCGGCCCCATGTCGCTCCTTCTGGCTGAGCCCGGCTGGGCCCCGTGGGGAAAGACCCAGCCACCAGACGCTCGCATGCGAGCCCCAACCCCGGGCCTGGTTCCAGGGTGGGGCCCCGTTTGCGCCATACCGGGCGACATCACGGTCCTCGATATTATTCTATCCATAAGGGGGTTTTAACCGCTTTTTGTCTGGCCCGTCACCTAGGACCTGTTTGCCTTGGGAGACCCTGGTAGGGTCTCCCAAGGCAAACAATAAACCAAGATAAAAAATGCAAAATGTGTATTCCATTTTGTTCAAGAGAGTATCCCACAACATTTTACATTGACTACTTTTAAATAATATGATTTGTATTTTTGTTGTTTATCTCTTGACCTCTAAATTCCATCCTTGTCCCGCGTCAGACCGGCCCGGTGTGCAGGACCACGCCCGTGTGGAGCAGCTTCAGGACCGAATCTCTGAGACTCTGCAGGCTTACATCCGGGTCAACCATCCCGGCGGACGTCTGCTCTACGCCAAAATGATCCAGAAGCTGGCCGACCTGCGCAGCCTGAACGAGGAGCACTCCAAGCAGTACCGGTCGCTCTCTTTCCAGCCAGAGCACAGCATGCAGCTCACACCGCTCGTCTTGGAGGTCTTTGGCAGTGAGGTCTCCTAGCTCAGGCCCCGTTCATCCGACCATCCGACTGGACATTTACAGGATGGATAACCCCACACTCACAGCCTTTTCCCCCACAAAACCTGGGAAATGTAGGAGACAGATGGATCACCTAACAGGCAGACACCCCCTCTTTATCCTCCTCCTCAGAACTCCACGCTGGATTTCGCTTAGATATTCTGCGTAATTCTGCTGCTATTGTTGTCCATTATACTAAGTTTGGTAATTACCATCCAGTTAAAAATCCTGATGTCTCCCCGGTCTCGCTGGGCTTTTCTCATCACACCTATCCCTGGACCTTCACTGAAAATGTTCCTCTACTTTTTTATCCAGCCATCATCTCCATCCTCATTGCATCGCTCCATAGACACATCCCCACAACAGATAGAGAACGGCTTAACTATCTTTAACCAACTAGTGAGGTAGAGCTTAACTGCCAGCAGAATTGCTAAACTAGTGTTATACAGCTATATACTATTAGTCATTTACATTTTATTCAATATATGAAAACACAGGACTTAGAAATAGATGGGTGAGATGGATTTCTTTGTTTGTTTTTGTGATCTTAGATGGCCAGCTAAGAAGTTTGAAGGAGGAGCACCTCAGTATTTAGGAATGGTAAAGAGAATTGAGTAGAGGAGGTTGGATTTTCGGTTGCTACAGAATTTCCTTTTCCCAAAGCAGAAGGGAATCTCTCAAAACAAGAATGTATGTATAATGCTATATAAGTATAAACAATAAGCTGATATATCTATATAAAAATATATTTAAGAGAATAAATCATGGTGGCTTCTATTGAAGCAAATTATGTGAGTGTTGTTTGACATAGAGGATCTGAAGGCCCCTCCTCTGTCATGTGTTTAATGACAAATGTATACAGAGGAACGGTGTGCGTGAGGAGTCTATTTTTGTGACGTGTGTACAATGTATGAGAATATTGATGGACCACAAGGGGGCGCTGCCAGGTTCTGAATAGGGATGCACTTGTACTTTACTCCTCTTTGGACCTGTGAAGTTTATAGACTGACATACACAACGCCATGTTTTTTTGGGACAATCCAAAATATCTGTTGAACTGGTTAGACTGCTGCTAAGAAAGTGTGGTTACATGCAAGTAAAGAAATTCGACTTACTGCCTTAGTTCAACTGAAATCCAAAATTTTTAATGCATGTAAATGTCTTGGTCCGGCTAGAATGGCAGAATTTCAAATACACATGGATGATGTGATTCATAGTTGGGCTAATTCTGCATGTATACAGTTAAGTCGAGGTTGAAACAAGCATTCTGAGCATGCTCCACAGAACCAGCAAAGAATAGAGCACAACACATGTAAACAAAAAAAACAATTTTTAAAGTGAGTTTTAAACTAGCAAAGATAGGTACTTTAGGCTACTCTTGTTGGTTGTTTTGGTCACCCAGGTAAAAGTTGAAAAGGAAAAAGCTAGTCTACCATAGTTCAGCCGTAAAAAGGCACAGTTGCCAAGTTCAGAATACATTTGTTTGACATCCCTGTATTTATGTGCTATTTATTTGGTAAAGACGTACATAGCCTAGCTTATTAGCATTTGACACTACAAACAACTCAAGTTTAACATTAGCTTTTTTTAACACAGGCCGAATGCTATTAAGGCTATTAAACGAGAACGCAGCATTAATCTGACCAAAGTTTGATTCCTTCCTGTTCATGTAAACACAAAGACAGAAGTACGATTAAACAGCCTAATAAAGCTCTAAGAGTAGTCCAAATAAGCTGTGCATGTAAACGTACTGAGTTAGAGCTTGATAGTTGGAGCCAAGGCCAACTAGCTGCTGTTGCCTCAGGGAAAAGTTTGTCTGTTGAGTGTTTGCTGTGTTTACATGTGTGTGGCGTAAGCTTACAATCATTAGACAGAGATAGTTTTTGAAGCTCTAGACATCACTGTGATTTAATTATAATTAATAACAGCGTAAGTAAGCTAAAATGGACTTTATATTAACTACTCATGTTCATTCCTGATTCATTTTTGGTCTGTTCAATAAAATTTGAATGGTCATATAATATACAAGAACATTTTAGTAAACGTAACTGACACCATAAATTAAAGCAGTTTTACTCTGGTTTAAAATACTGATTTAGCCTTAAGAGAACATTATACAGATGGTAGCAATAGAGAAAAGCAATGTTTAGTGTGTTTTGAATGAGAACTTTTTGATGCAGGGAAATGCTACAACACTTAAGAGGGTTTTTTTTATATAGTTCATGTCATGCCTCATATTTTTCTGTCATGTTCTTATCATTGAACACCAGCCACATAAGCGAGGTTTAGGTTGTTGCTGGGACATTGCTACATATCATACATCACTCTGGACAGTGCATGCTCACCCCTCACACAGGCCTGGATCACCCCCTTGTGGACGAACTCTGTAAATACCACTTTGCTAGGTCTGTACATATAGTTAGAGATTATTATAGACTATACTAAGATTTCAGTTGATGACATGCTCTGGACGTACAGCACTATATGCAATGAGGAGATGCCTCTTCTGTTGTACTCAATATGAATGGACAGAAGTGGAAGACCTGGTCAGGGTGACTTTGCTGAGTCATGGGAGAGAGCCTTTGAATACACTTGAGCTGGGACTCTTTGCGGCACTTGAATTGGGTTTTGGGCAGACATTATTGCTTGGCAATTTAAATTCAAAGGTAACAAAACTTGGATAATGTCCATGTGAAATTAAAAGTGCAAACTAAAACCCGTTTATTGAGAATAGAAACAGTCAATTTTACACATCACTCTATCCGTGTTACCGAATAGTGAAGCTGTGAACTGCTGCCTGTTGACTGTACAATCCTGATTTGAGTGAAATAGTATACCAAAAGGGATTACAAAATGGCAATGTTTTCTCAAACTCTTATAGTGAATACTAGCTTCCGGATAGAAAGAATGCTAAAAGGTGCCCTTTTTTAACTAGCATTTATGGCTGGAGGTTTTTCTGGTATAAAAAGTGCATTATTAGACTCTCACTTTATGAATAAAAATATTAAATTTGCATTATTGCATTGCAATAAGCATAACTTGTAAGATTAAATTGTGAGCCCCTTAAAAGTAGAAGCTGATGCAGTTCTAAATTTATATCTAGAAAGCTGGTAATAAACCACTAACAATCTTCTACTGTTTATCGCAATACTACATGGCTATTCCTCTCAAAAGAATGTTATTCAAATTAATGGCAACACATGCAAGTTTTAAACGTTCCTTCACACAGCACAGAGGAAACACAAGCCTCTTCAACCAAGCCATATAAAGCCAGTCAAAACTTTTTCAAGCACTGAAAAAATGTAAAGCATAAAATAGGCTATAACAAATGTTGGACCTTTTGTTTATTAATAAAATTTCTAATATTGTTAACCTTTATAGTTTTGATGTGAGGCACACCCTGGACCACCACCAGTCACAGGACTAGCAGTGTTTAATGGACACTAACAGATCACCATTCACTCTGATGTTTCACTTAGAGATGATCTTTCAAGTTTCATTGTTTAAGTCACAATCACCACTGTAATAGAATTGAAATACGTGGCTTTTGTGTCACTAAACATTCCCATTGGTGGTTGTTTTAAGCATTCCTTTTGTCCGAGTCCATTAACACAAGTGTATTCTTGGTGGCAGTTTAAAGTTATTCAACCTAAGACTAGATCTCATGACCAAAATGTTTCCCTTCTGTCCATTCCAAGCTTATGGATGTATGGCTTTCCTCTTTCTCATGTCAATCGATAAGCTTTAGACAATGATATAGTAAACCCATATTTTTTCAATTGCGTTTTTCTTTTTCCTTAAGATTTTTCAGTTGTTAGAGTTTGTTGTCTTACTATGCTTGCGCTGGAACATTGTTTCTTAACAAAGCAAAGATGAGCAAAGTGGATACCAGGAGACTTTTTGAAGCACCACTTTCCTTGATTTGAACCTGGAATATATCACTTGCCCTGGGACTTAGAAAGAACACTATGGAGCAGAGTTTTTGGATGGTCCCCAGCTCTGTAACTATGAAGCTACATCTGCTTTGCTGTAAGCAGGAACACAATCAAACAAACTAACACTGCCTAAACTGACTGTAGTATAGCAACAGCATGTGCGTGCCTCTTTGATCATCAACCATCTAACCACCTCTTTTTTCTGCAATAGCAATGTACAGCAGGATTTACTCTTCATAGCTTTAACTCTGCAAGCTCTGCTCTCCTGGGACTACCGTGGCACACCAAGGCCTGGCGGGATTAGAAGACTTCAGTCACATCACTTTACTGTGAAATAGACAACGGAAGAACAACTCTTTGGAAACTTTTGGACTCCAGAAGGCTATGATGTAAAGTCTGTGCAGAATAGTTTTTTCAAAAAGACATGTTGCCACAGGCAAATGTTGAGTTCTGACACTGACAGAAGTATCGTCGCCTAAACCCAAAGTGTACAATTTTCACCGTCTCACATTGCAGCTCTTACTATTCTGTTTTTAGCAAAAGATCTTTGTTTTTTAAAGAATAGCAAGACTAAGTGGACTTTGCATACAACAAACATCTTCAGTACCAGTAAAAAAAGGAAGCAGGACGGAGCCAGGGAAGCATGCAAACAGTTTTTTTTAGGGTTCGTAACATGGCTTCATTTGCCAAGGTATACCTTTAAAGGAGAAGTAAGTGACTGCCACTTTGGCTTTCTATCTGGAAGTTACTGTAGTTAGCATTACACATCACCACACAACAAAGCAGCAATTGCTAACAAAAGCTCTTATCCCTCAACCATGGATGTACAATAAAATTAAACAAAGATAACAGACAAAAACTACTAAGCTAACACACATCCACAGCTAATGTGAATGTGCATCTTTCATGCTTGCTAACTTTTATCAGGCTTATATTTGTTTTAAATGACATGATTCTATAAGCAGTCTTTTTGCTGAGGTCTCGTATCTGAGTGACCAAATTTGAAATTTTGTTTTCTCTTGCAAAGTACTGGAACACTTAAAGGCCCACAGCCTCTTCACTGTAAGGTTTCAGCCTGACAACAAATTTTACCCTCCTGTTCAGACTATTTTGTCTTCTAGCCATTCTAGCGTTTGTACTACAGACCAATAGAACATTTTTAGTAGCTTGTTGCACACATTTAAGGAATTAAGCCATTTGAGGAAAAACTGTCTGCTCTGCCTATCTCAGTGTTTTACTCCAGCTCTTCTGGCCCCTCAGATGCTTGGGGTTTTGAAATTTATTAGCTGGCAGGCTAGTGCTTTAGAGAGCTAACAGTTGTTGCCTTGTATAAAAAGAACAATGACAACATATTTTCCCTGTTTAAGTCTTCACAAGTCTTCAGGCTGAAAAAAAACCCCAACAATTTTCAACTGCTTTATTTTCAACCATTAATCAAATTTGCATAAAAGCAAAGAACTTTTATATATACATCATTTACTTCTCCTTTAAAGCTGTGGTGTTCAATAGTAAGGTTGGTGGGGAGGTTTTTGATGATGCTCGAACCCTGAAAAAAATTCAGCAGTTTCCTTCGAGCCCCCTCCTGCCCTAGACCCAGGTCAGCAGCTCCACCTCAGTAGCCTTACTTACAAAACCTCACACAGCTGGAAACATTCAACCGTTACCTCAACTATTTACAGGATGACTATGTACAGTAGCCTTTAAGGGAACCAAACATGAACTTAAACACACACACACACACACACACACACACACAGACAATGCTCCAAAACCTTGCAGTGTTTTATTTATCCTTTAAATTGACTTTATTTAGACTAGAACCAATTTGATGTCCTCTAGTTGCCATTAGACCGGTCAGTGTAATGAGTGGATCCCAATGTGTTTCATTGTTCACTCGTTCTGCTTTACTTACCAGATCCTCATCTCTGCCTCATTCTTCAACGACAGACTATCGACTCAGCTCCCACGCTGCAGTTAACCGAACATACTACCTCTTCATTCAGCACATATTCATACAGTATATTTTTTTGCTGCTTGATTGTTTATTAGGATTCAAAGGGTTATATATTTTAACACTAAGTTTTGTAAATGCTGGATGATTTTAGTAAACTCTAGATTAGCTTCGGACATTATTGCATCAGGGCCATTTCTAGAAATGTTGTGTGGACATGGATGGACTGATCTCTACTGGTGCAATGCTACTTTAAGATACACTGTAGCTAAAAAGCTAGTGGAATTTAATTGTTCATCTTAAAAAAATAAGCAAGCCCCTACAAATAAACTATCAAAACAGTAACAGTATACTTATAAGAAATATATGCAAGTTATAGCTAAAGAGAAAAATATTTTGTATAGGATGACATTTGCGCATATTCAAGAATGGTATATTCTACTGCTAATAGACAAACTTGTTAGCTGCATGCTGTAGCCAGGTAGTGGATTCATATCACAATCAAACAATTGTTTTTGCAAAATTATATGAAAGCAAGACAGACATAGTAGAAGTTCGACTACGGCAGACATTTTCAGCAGTGTCATTCACCAGCTAATGTTATACTTGGCTAATAAAAAAGACCAAGCTACATTTAAGCTAGCAAGATAATCACAAAAAGCTTCTTACATACTGTTGTAACATGTTAGTAAAATCATATAATTTTACCAATTTTAGGAAAATTATATAAAAAAAATTGTGGAAGTTCGGCAGCCATTTTTAGCAGTGCAGTGTACAAACTAATGTCATAGTTGGCTAATAAAACAGACAACATTTATGTTAGCAAGCTAATAACAAAAAATAATTTAATATTTTGTCTTTTGTACGTATTGTGACCACCATAATCATTTTGTCTTCACCATCAACAAAGCTAACTATTGCTAATTTTGATATACAATATAAAAGCTAATTTGTGGTCCTTAGCATTTATTAAATAGCATGGCTTGTCATCTTAATTATTTTCAGGTCTAATCAGGTCTCTGTGGATTTGAGTTAGATTTCCAGGTGGCAGTAGGCCTACATCAATTGAGAGAAAACAGAGAAATTTTGAAACGTGCATGTATATAGCTTGCTATAATAGGAAAAAAACTATTCAGTAATATTCTTTTAGGCCGAATATTTCAATAAAAGCAGACTTATCCAGTTTTATCATTTGAATGCCATAGAGATATCTGACCATCCGTTCACACTTCAGGGCAAAACTAGACAGAAAGACAATTAACTATTTCTCTTTTAGTAAAACACTGCCTTCTGACAAGTGTAATCTTGGAAGAGCACTTACTGGATTTGGCCTCAACACTGTCATGTTTTTAATGCATTTCTCAGTTTGCTTTAAATTTTATCACTTGGTTTGACAGGACTTGTTACATTGGGATCCCAGGTCAGATTCTATTCTTACAAGCTCGAGCCTTCGCACTCTGCCTTCTCCAGTTTCTTCGATGCAGTCACTCAACTTTCACAAGCCTTTGAATATATGTTATATGTAAACGATACAAGCCTTCAGCCACCACACTTTTTTATAATGAAATGAGATCCTGCACATAAAATAAACATGAAACAGACTTTTGGACCGGAATAGTCTCAGACAGGGAGCGTCAAGAAATTCACAGAATGGCCTTTCGGCAAAACGCTTGAAAACCTACATCTTCATACTGTCTTGTGACTGTCATGTTGTCAGTGCTTGTGTTTTTGTGTTTTATAGGCACAGGTAAATCAGCTGTATCCAGAGTAAGTTGAAATTGTTGAGTCAACTGAAGGTGAAAAGATCAGGTACACAGTAGGGATGCAAGAATTCAATCCACATTTTGGTCACATATTTCAGTAATGGTAACTCTGAGTGGTAAGCAAATGACAGAAAATGTGTTTTTTTATTTTAGAAACTACTAATTTAGAAAGTATTATTTTTTTTGTAATTTCTCCACATGGTACATTGTGTTATAAATTTGTTTTAATATCAAATTTCTCAAAGAGGTTCAGTCTAGGAAATTACTGTTTCTACTTAAATGGTCCTTAACGGTCTGTGTATTTACTGGGAAAATTGAAAATCAGGAACAACCTATAGAAATCAAGAAATGACCAGTTCTGATCATTATCTGAATGGATATCTTATGATATTAATTAAGAGAAGAATCAAATTGAATAATACCAAGAATGTTTAATATTTGTATCTGTTAGTGTTAGCCAGCAGACCTGGGTGCAGCTGCTGCCATCTTTGCCACATGGTTCCCCAGATTTGTTTGCACACAGACATTAGCGCAGTGTAAATTTGCAGCTCCAGCCACTTCCCTCTGTGCTTTTTGGGCTGGCATATTTCCCTTTTTTTTTTTTCCCTCTCATTTCAAAATAAAATTCCTTGGCCAGTTAAGTACATGGACATTCATGTACATTGAATTGATTAAAGGGCTAATTTCAACCAGCAAAAAGCAAAGATCCTCAATGAACAAAGTCATATGGAAAACCGACCAGAAACCAGCAGACAGTGTATTTGTGCAAAGGCACATATCTCTAGTGCTTATATCTCTAGAGGGAGGGGTTTGACCTGAAACTAACTCTGATTGGACCAGGCTGCTCTGGTCTCATAGTTGTTACCTTGAAAAGGCAGTGATGTCCTGATGGGAGAGTGGTTAAGGCTCAGGTGAGTCATTAGTATCACTGCTCCCTACAGGAGTTGTCCTTCTAGAGTGAAACCGTTTTGATTTTGGTTTCAAAACACTGTTGAAAATAGCTGGCAGCTGGTAACGGGTCTCCTCCTTTGTTCAGTGAGGGTTTTTCCATTTTAACAAAAATAGCTTCCTTTACACCTTTTTCCAACCATCAATTCAAAGGAATGCCCTCTTTCTTTGAGGTAGTGGTGGACCACAGACTCAGCTCCACCAGGGTTTGCCCTTCTGTACTGATACATCCTCTTGTGGATCTGTTGTTTTAAAACAAGTCCAGATGCCTTTTCTTTTAAATGACCTAGATGACTGAGAACCTTCACAGCCAATTTGCCATTTCACTGAACTCTAAAAGTCCTCACAGGATTCAGGATGCAATAGTACTTTACTTACTTGCACCTAAACATTAGCTCTGTTAAAATAATGCTTGAAATCTGACACCAGCACTGTCTTTGGATGTTCACTCATGAGAATTTCCATTCCCTGACAGTGGTCTCACTGACTTAGGCAACCAGAGTGAAAACAACATGCATTTTCAACCATAAAGGCTGTATTTTGACAACTGTTGCATCCCTAGAATTTAGTATTTAACTCAAGATTGTTACCTAGCAGTCTGCGCTCATCCTTTTTCTCTGCTACCTCTTACAACATGCGCTCGCTCCTACATGCACTTACACACTACACACTATACATGACAATGAAGTACACTAGTGCATTTCTCAAACGTGCACTTCTCCCTCACCAGCAGTTTATTGCCAATGATGCACTTGTGTTTTGTTGAAAAAAAATGTTATGCTCTGCTACATCTTTATCTTCATCACTTGTGTATATATATATATATATATATATTTTTCAATATCTGTAATAATAATCTCTTATGTTATTCTGGTTCAGTAGATTATGAATGCATCCATCACCTTTGTAAAACAAATGGAAATGCACATATCAGTTGCTCAGCTCAGTTGTACCTTGGTGTGCCTAGAACCCACAGCCTTATTTTGGGACAATATCAGGGGTTACACAGCAGAGAACGGGGCGCTACTTCCTCGTATCCCTGATGTTCAGAGAGTCTTGTGACCTTTCAGTTGCTGTTTTCTCCTATCTCCATATCCTCACTTTTGTTAGTTACTTCAGCTTTTGTATCGGTGCCACAGTAGTTATTGTTTGGTAGGTCATATGCAGATACCAATGTTTAATAATTGTTAGCTTACATATAACAGATACAGAACAGGTAATATAAAAGTAAACCGTAAATGTATGTTTTGACCAAACATTAAAGTTACTGGTAGCAGAATGTGAACTAGTTAAAGAATAACTATAACCTCACTATCTAAAAGGCTTGATAAATTAGCTTGCTATGCTAGATTTTCTGTAGCCTACCCAAAACTACAATATGTTGAAATTGTTTTTATTTTTGACATAAATTGTCTATTCTGGCTTTTCTGGTGGCAAAAAGTAAAACTCACAACTCTTCTTTAGAGCATGTGGCGGCAGTAGCTCAGTAGTTTGAGGGATCGTCCTCCAACCGGAAGGTAGGCGGTTCGATTCCCACTCTCCACACAGTTCATACTGTCGTTGTGTCCTCGGCCAAGACACTTAACCCACCTTGCCTCCAGTGGCTGTAACACTGGTAATTACTGTAGAACAATGTAAGTCGCTTTGGATAAAAGTGTCTTCTAAATGAATAAATGTAAATGTAAATGTAAGCATGTGAACAGCTACGGTAGGCCCGCAGGACTATGTGTATGAACGAACTCAGCACACATTGGTCTTTAAAAAGTTTGAAACCAAATCAAATTAGTACATAAATGTCCTAAACCTTCATGCAAGAATGTGTGATCAAAAAGAAACAACTACATCATGCTCGGTTTGTCCTCTCTGGGCACCTGTAGGAGCAGGTAGTGGAACTAAAATGGCTCCTTCCACTAGGTTTTATTGAGCTTTAAATCTTAGTTTTCTAAGCTCGACAAAAGGAAAGAGTGTTATTTTGACTTGATTATATATTACTGAAAACATAGTATTGACATTAAACAAAAAAGTAGTACTTCAAATTGGTTCAAAACACACATAACGAGGCATAAATCTAAAATATGATATTTATAGTAATATGCAGTTTTTAGCATAAATATAATTAGACATACTATTAGGCACCAAATCTAAGCGTATTACACTGTGTAAGGCAATAAGTATTGGAAATGGCAAAAAATACAGAATTTAAAATAATACTTTCTAAGTCCTATTCCAGAATTTTGTAAAAGAGGTCTATGAAATAATGAGTGTATGCAACTTATATTCAACAGTAGGTAATTGTCAGAACACTCCAGGTTTGGAGAGGCAGACCGGAGCAATGACACAGGCTGTTATTTGTGTCGGCGAATGAGACCAGTGAAAACACACTAACAAGGCTTCTACAACTATTTTTTATTTATACATCCCCCAGAACGTAGCAGTTCTCAGTACAAGCACCTCAGTATGACAGTGTGGTAGAATCATTAGTGGACCACAAATTTAAAATGACAATGAAGTAGTTCAGTGTTTGAAATCCATTTTCACTGACCTCTTTTACAGAAGTACGTTTCTGTGATATTGCTCCTGTCTTCTTCTCCAAACTGGAAGTGTGCTGACAACAAGGGAATATAAATTAGCTCAGAAAGTATCTAATAGAAGCACATTTACAAAATTCAGGACTGTCCTTATAGAAACTAAATTTTAAAGGACAATTTGATTCTGCTTTTGTATCCACCAGATGTGACCTCCCATTGCACAAACTACTGTTGGACTGTTTTAGAAAAGAAGAAAACGTTACAAAAAAAGGTTCAAAGCATATAGTAGTTGAGTCCCAAGATAAGTCCCCCTTCCCTTTCCTCATGCACACCGCCATGCAGTACAGGAAGCTAACCTCTCATTAAAAACAGTTGCCATGATGTTGCTGTTGATGTTGTCATCTACAGCTCTATATGAAATGTTAAACATACAGTACCTTAAAACAACATGTCTGTTTTGCTTAGATCCACCGCCTGTTTTCTGTGTCGCTCTTTCTTTTGTTTCTTCTTCTGTTGATGCATTGTACGTGTAGTAAAATACTAACATTGTTGAAATCACAAATAAAACAGCTGTACATAATGATGCAAAGTAATAATGTGTCTCTTTCTGGTTTATTTTACAGGATAACTTTGTGGTTTTGTTTCAAGAAGAATGTTTAAACTCAGAGTATGTTCAACCTGAAAATAGTTAAGAGTTTTCAGATTCACAGAGTTGAATATGAAAGATTTTACTTTCATTTCTTTATATATGTTAATGACACATTAGCTATATATCAACTTTAAGTAAAGGTAGACATTGTCCAAAAATGTTCATTTGGTCTTTCATGAAAGTTAACTTAAAGTTTTTACCTTGACATGTTTTACTGTGACAATACCCCCTGTAGTCCGACCCCCCTGTATTCAAACTTCCTCAGGACAGTGTCCCATGTGTGAGATGGCAACAACAAGCCAGAAGAACGAAAAAAAAAAGACAAAACCAACAATAAAACAGAAAAACAAGAAACGAATGGCATTGTCACACTTCCAAACATCAGATGATTAACAGAAAAATATAACGGGCAAGTAGACCCAAAAGATAATAAATCAGGACAAAAAATGCAACGTAATGTCATTGGAATACAGGAAAATTATTAACGCTCGGAGAAAAGAACATCAAAAAAAGTGTGAAAAAAAAACCAAACAGCAGGAGAATGCACAGGAGCAACCAAACAAAAGGCAGAACAAGAAAATCTGAAGTCTGTAATTTCAGACCACTGTAAGAAAAAAAAAACATCTAATGGACTGGGACAAAGCCAAAATTATAACAACAGAGGAAAACAAAGGCTGCAGGTGGATTAAGAAGGCAATCAAGATCCAGAAACAAGCTCCGAGGACAATGAACTGGGACGAGGGGGCGTATATGCTGTCTCACATCTGGCTTGCTGTCCTAAGAAAGTCCTACTGCTTCAAGTAGGACGACAAGACCTATATAAAACAGCTGACAAGACAGTAACATTACGTGACTCTTCTGAGGAAGAGTGTGAGAAGTTAAGCGGTCGAAACATGTCAAAGTAAAACACTTAAAACATTGCTTTGAGTATAAAAACAAACATAAAGACATGAGTTACAGATTTTTAATAATTTCAATTCAGTTTTATTTTAAACAATATATATATAATAACAAAATTAACATGAGGTTAGTGTAGTATGTTTTCTTTTAAATGCCATTTTAACACTAACTATTGATTATTTATTTGTAGTAATACTATTTTGTATTACTTTAAAAATTCTATTATATTTAAGTTGAGTATCTTTAATTCTCCTTTGCAATTTCGGCATTACATTTTCCTTTGCTCCAATAACTAAGTCTTTTCTTCAAATTGACCTGTATAAATTAGATAAAGTGAAACAGAATGGTGCTGTTATTGAAATACCAATCACGTACTATGGAGGCACCAAAATGGGTTTAAATGGACTAGTTTTTGCACATACTATAACTGGCCAACAGATGGCAGTAAAATACCTGTAAAATACCAGAACTACTGTCAGAGTTAAGTGTGGTATTTTGACATTTTCTCACTTCAGAATGGTTTTACCTTAGACCAAAAAACTAACTGGGATGAACTCATAAAATATATGAATATTGTAATTAAAAGCTACATTTAGGTAAACAGCATGTAAACTACAACCCCAAGTTGCTATTCCCAAATGTAAAATCACAATATTTCTGCATTATATTTTCAACCCACTAAAATTCTGTTTAAGTTATATGACTACTGACTATCCCTTTAGTCTACATGAGCTAAAAGGTACAATTTACAAGTCAATAAAGACTTAAGACTACATTTACATTTTACATTTATTCATTTAGCTGACACTTTTATCCAAAGCGACTTACATTGTTGTACAGTAATTACCAGTGTTACAGCCACTGGAGGCAAGGTGGGTTAAGTGTCTTGCCCAAGGACACAACGACAGTATGAACTGTGGGGAGAGCGGGAATCGAACCACCTACCATCCAGGTTGAAAGACAACTGCTCTACCCACTGAGCTACTGCCGACTATGTTATGATGGACAGAATGTGCACCTGTGGACCTGTGCTTCCTCATCAAAGACTGTTGCTCAAGCTCTGCCTGACGAGATTTGTGTACTCATCATTAAAACCTACAATAAGGTAAAATGCACTTGGCTACAAAATACATAGGCATAACACAAATACATATAAGGTAAAGTAACACATACAACTCAAGTGTTATGTGCAAAAAGACTATAATTGGCAGATCTTTAAGAAAAAATTTGTGGCAAATTTCTTGTCAGTAACTAAAGCACTCTTATGAATGAATAGCCCGCTGTCTTGAATCACCTCTAATTGTCATTGTTTGTCAAGCCCGTTAAACTCACTTTCCCCCTGGTGCTTTGTTTGCTCTTGCTCTTTCTAGTGATAAGACAACAGCTGTTGGACCAATTGGCGTGCCTTGACCCAGACTAATTCATCAAAATAGAAAAGGCTTAGATGTCTAGCAGTGGGAAGGTAAATTGCATTTATATAGCGCATTTCTGTACCCTTCTTGGGCATCCAAAGCACTTTAACTCATGTGTTCATCACTCCATTCACACCTGGGGCAGACAGAGAGGACATACACACGGCACTCACAGCCTTCTCCAAACACACCTCTACACTCACACACATTCATACACCAGTGCTACATACGCTGGAGGCAGGTTAAGTGTCTTGCCCAGTTTTTTTGTGAGGATTAATCTCTTGAGATGAATCATCTTGTTTTCGAGGGGATCCTCTTACTCACATTCACTCACTAGGGACACTTTAGAGTTGCCAATTAACCTATTCATGCATGTCTTTGGTCAGTGGGAGGAAGCCGGAGTACCCGGAGAGAACCCACAATAACACAGGGAGGACATGCAGACTCCTCACAGAAAGACCGGAGACGACTGATAATGTTTGACTCGGCCGGGTTTTGAACTCACGACCTTCTTGCTGTGAGGCAGGAGTGCTAACCACTCTGGTTAGAATCAAATCCCCAACCTTACGGTTAGATGACGACCGCTCTACCACTGTGCCACTGGGATAATCAGTGAGCTTTTTGCACTTATTGGAAAAGCTCCACCTGAGTAGAAAAAACCTCCATGATTCAGGAAGAGGAGTGTGTGATTGGAGTCACCCCAACAGCATTAGGGCAATCTGTTCCATGTGACATGCATGTTACATCTATAAAAAGAAACAACAATAGGGAAAAATTATGCAAGAATGTAGGCCTAGTTTACAAAGTAAAAATGATGGCATAGTAGCCTGGTCTCTGAATACTATTGGCTGCTGGCTACACACAAGTACAACATTATTTTCTAATCACTGGGTTTTTGTGCATCGTAATCCTGTGTTCTCACACAGACATACTGCACTGTTTTTTACAAACGAGCGTATCCATGTGAACACAGTTTGTTTTGATTACTGGCCCACGTTTGCACTTTGGTGTTTTGTAACCAGCCGCTTCCTTGGAGCCACAGAAAAAGTGGTAGCTAGTTAAGTTGGCTCTTTGTTGTGACTGGCTTTAAATTAGCTGATGATTTGTTGTATCATTACAACTTCATGAATTTAATATTTTCTATGCCTCCTCCTCTTTGCACAAAGAACAGCAGTCTTTTCAACACAAATGGTTAAGACATACCTTTGTGTCCAACCTTTTCTTAAGTGCTCTATAAATAAACTGGATTGGATTGCACCATTCATGCATGCTAAATTTACACACATTTATCTTAAAATTGATAGCATCCTCACAATGCAATCAAACCGTTGCTTTTGCAAAATTAATTAAATTACATCATCATTGTTCTGTTTTTGCTAAAGCCACCAATTTCACATATATTTTTTAATGCACAAAATTAGCTTTGCTCTCATTCTGCACCTGTTAGAGGAGCTAATCTCAGGTAATCACACAACCACTTTGCTCCATTACTTTGCATGCGCTACCTTCTACCTTCTTTTCACACACGCAAAACCACAGTAAATTATGCCTCTAAAAGCCACAAACATTGTAACAGGTTTGTATTTTAAGATGTGTTACAGCTCATTGTGGTTGGACAGTTGTGCGCCCAGGCTTGAAATAAACGACACTCAGCTGCAGTTTATAGAGCTCTATATCCTCCGTCGGCCGTTGGTCTGGTGGCTCTCTGCATGAAGACTGCTATCTCCCTGGTCATCCCCAATCCCTGATTACAAACAGCAACAGATACACGTGAGAGGGAAAAACCAGGTGTCTCCAAATGTTTGTGCACAGCGCGTTCCTGTGTAATTACCACTCACAGCAGTGATGGGAAACAGCGCTGACACACAGACATGCACAGACACAAACTGTTCTGCACACTGACGATTTCTGTTTTAGTCACTTATTGCTCATCGTTCCAATAGCCTTTACTGGAATGTGATGAAACACATGTTTTGTATAGACCTAAAAAAGAATAAATGACCCATATACTGTATTTTACTGTATTTTTTACTGAACTTTGAACTATTAAAGGCTGTTAGTCACTGTTCTGGTTAGATATGTTGCTATGCAAAGTAAAAATAATGCCTGCTATTATTAACAGGAGAACATTTGGTGCAATTGACCCAGTGTTCAAAATATGTTAGAGGTTGAAATATGAACAATAAACATAATTCAAATTAAAACTATGTAAATGATCATCTTCCTTTACCATGCCTGGGGATTGTTATAACATTTTTTAATTCCCAGTATCAAAATCAATACCCTCTTTTTATACTAACATTGTACTAAACCATTAGTTAGATTACAGTTTTAGGTGTTACTGGAAAAACGGAGTTCTGAAGCAAGCAGTTTTTCGTGGGTATGGGTTGGCTGTATTCCAGGTTATGGCGTATTTGTTGGAATTCTTTATGTAGAACTTTGATGAGTGAGATACAAGCATTTTGTGTGTCTAGTTTATTGTTGATGAGTATGTCCTATCTGCACTCTTCTTTTATAATGTTTTTAATTTTTCTTATGTCTCTAAATCTAAATCTTGTAAATTGTCTTTTATTTCTGTAAAGCACTTTGAGTTACCCAGTGTGTGAATTGTGCTATATAAATAAAATTGCCTTGCCTATGTCGCTTAGCACGGTACAGCATGGTTGTTTGAGGGGTGTCGAAGATGGAGAGGAGTTAGACAATAATGAGGCAGGGGAATTGATAGTGCAAGGTTGTTTCGTACACTCCCCCCCAGCTCTATAGCTACAGAAGTCGCAGATTGGAGAAGAGAATAACAGTTAGATTGTCTAATCAGACAAACCTGATTCAAATCCCCTGCAAACAGATAAAGTCTGGTCCTGCTCAAACTGACTTGAAACTTGCAGTGTTCAATGTCAGGTCTTTGGGAAAGAAATCTTTTTTAATTAATGATTTTATAATTTTAAATAAGCTTGATGGATAATGTTTGTGACAGGAATGCCAAAGAACTTTCTACTGTTCTTGATACTTTTGGTCTTTGTCACCATGTTAATGAGCCGACCCATAACAGAGGTCACACTCTGGACCTGGTCATTACAAAGGGTGTTCATATTTCAGAAGTTACTGTGATTGATGTTGCTCTGTCTGATCATTCTTGTGTCTTTTTCCATCTGTCCATAATTCCAAAAGTTGCTGCTGGACCTACAGTTGTTCAGAAGAGACACATTAATGATAACACCAGGACACAGTTTATGGAGGCAATCAGGTTTGAAAATGCCTCATCAGGTCAAGTTGATGATTTGTTAAGTTATACTTCAAGTCTTTTAAATGTTATGGACACCATTGCTCCTGTTAATGGTTAAATTGGTCAGGAAAAGGCAAAAGGCATTGTTTAGCAATGCTCCTTCTATCAGGGCACAGAAAAGGGAATGCAGAAAAGCCGAAAGAAAATGGCGTAAATATTTATGGAACAATTCTAAGGGCCTTAAAACTGATGTCATTAAGCCTCTCCTAAAGAAGAGCCGTCTATCGACCCATATCAAACCTGCCATTTTTAGGAAAGTCATTGAAAAAGTTGTATATCAACAACTTAAGGACTTTATATTGTTTAACAACCACATAAGGATTAAAGCAGTTGTTAAACAATATAAAGTCCTTAAGTTGTTTAACAACTGCTTTAATCCTTATGCGGGCAAAGTCTCTGTCTTAGTTCTGTTGGACCCCACATGTCAGGTCCAACAGAACTAAGTCTCTGTCTTAGATCTGTTGGACCTGACATGTGGGGTTCCACAGGGGTCTATCTTGGGACCTCTATTATTCAATCTTTACATGCTTCCTTTAGGCCAGTTAATACGCAGCTGTGGCGTATCCTACCATAATTATGCAGATGACACTCAGATTTACATTTCACTCACAGCAGCTGAAAATGGACCAATCCATTCACTGTGTCACTGCATCGAACAGATTAATGTGTGGATGCAGAATCATTTTTTCTCAAAATGAAAAGAGACAAGACTGAACTAATCATCTTTGTGCCACAGAAACAAAGAGAAAGTGTCAGCAGTATTAGTATAGTCTTTTTCTCTAAAATCTTAAAACCAGGTTATAAATCTAGGGGTCATCATGGACTCATTAAGTCAATTACATCATCTGCATTTTATCACCTTAAAAACATTTCCAGAGTCAAATGGATAATTTTTCAACCAGACTTAGAGAAACTTATTCATGCTTTTATCTCCAGGAGGTTAGATTACTGTAACGGCCTGCTCACTGGTCTCTCAAAACGAGGGTTAAGACAGCTGCAGCTTATTCAGAACGCTGCTGCTCGGGTTTTAACTAACACCAGGAAGTACAACCACATCAGTCCAGTTTTAAAATCTCTGCACTGGCTTCCTGTTGCTCAGAGAATAGACTTTAAAACAGCACTACTGGTTTACAAGTCTCTAAATGGTTTAGCACCAGAATATATTTCTGAAATGCTAGTAGCTTATGAGCCTCCTCGGACTCTGAGAACATCTGGGACAGGCTTCTGCTCGTACCCAGAGTTAGAACTAAACAGGGTGAAGCAGCGTTTAAGTTTCATGCAGCAAAAACCTGGAACAACCTCAACTTTAACAATGTTCAAGGGGAGGTTAATACCTTCCTCTTTAGCTCCGCCTACACTACTTTAAAATTTTTCTTATGTTTCTTAATCTAAATCTTGTAAATGTTTTTTTTATTCCTCTAAAGCACTTTGAATTACCCAGTGTATAAATTGTGTTTTGTAAATAAAATTGCCTTGACTTGCCTAGTAGTTCTCTAGATTATCTACAACTGTATTGTATTCCAGCTTTTGTATGGAGATGAGATGGGTGGAAGAAAAAAAGAAAGTTTGTTGAATTTCCTAGCAGCAGCATGCTGCTATCTTTTGTCCGAGAGAAGTTTACCCCTCAAATCTTTTCTGACATCGAGTGGTCCTTTGGGGTTTTTGCTCATTGGGTGGTTTGTAAAGCACCTGCTGGTGCTTAAAAAATATGCAATATTAATTAAAAATACCTTTCCAGTGTTTGCTCCAAAGTTTGTGTACTAACACAAGTAATACAAACAATACTACTACTAATAATAATAATTAACGCTGCAAGTGGCAATAAAGGCCTTCTCCTCCCTTGAGATCGAGGGGACACGTGTACTTGGGGATTGAATTTTGGGGCTAATAAATTTGACTTCTCGGTGCACATTTACTGGGTCAAATTGAGGATCATTTTGCAGAAAAATTATAATAAAAAATGTAACTTGAGCAAAAACAACAAGAAAAAGTGCTGTCTATTGTGCACATGTGTGTTTAGCTCATTTTGCCTAAGTTTGGTGTTTGTGGAATGAAGCAGCTATATTCTGTTGTTTTTAAAAAGTGAGGTGTGTTCTAAAGGCCGATTTATGCTTCTGCGTCGGGTGCACGTAGTAGTTACGGCGTAGCATATGCAGTGACGTGTACCCTACGCCGTACCCTATGTCGTACCCTACGCCGTACCCTACGCCATAGCCTGACGCGCACCTCCTCCAAAATGTCCGACGACGCGGATCTGTCAAGATCTGTGATTGGTCGGCTTGGTAGTATCACGTTTCCTCCTACGCATTTCCGGAATGATCTTCTGCACTCTGGACCGCCCGCCATTTTTAAATTCCGAAATTCAGTGAAGAGCCAACATGGAAATGGACTAAGTTACTGAGCGATTAATTGAAAAAGTGAGGAAATACAGCCATCTCCAACGTCGGTTTAGATGTATCTCTATTGTGTTTCGGTTACGTAACTTAACTAGCAATGCTACCACATGGGGTATTGATTTTTTTGCAGAAATAATATACCTGTGAGTCCAAAAGCATGTGTAAGAGGATGTAATTATATGTAATGGGTTGTATTTATGTAATATAATAGATTGTAATTTTATTTGGCTTACAGAAAATACAAATGCAACAATTTAGCATTTGCAATGTATGAATATGCAGTTATTATAGCTCTATCTAGGAATTAACAATGAATGCATCATCTTTTATGTATTACTTATAGTATTTGCTATTTTTTTCATAATCACAGGATGGGACTGATACCAGCTCAAACTCTACTGGTTTATCGGATGTGAGACCTCCAGCCAACAGCGATGATGACCAATTACCAAGTGGTAGAGCCCCCATCACCAGCCATCTCTTCTGTCCCTGCAGTCATCTCTTCCGTCCCAGCAGCCATCTCATCCGTCCCCCAGTCAAAAACAGCACAAAAAAGGAAGAGAAAAGAAAAAGATGACTGGGTCCAAGTGCAGGTTGCTCGGTTGGAGGCTCAGTTGAAGGAACGGCGGGTGGAGCTGCAACAGAGACTGTGTCAAGGCAATGATGAGAGCGACCGGTTTGGACAAACTGTTGCAGATATGCTGCGGAGGACCACAGAACGCAGGCAATGCATGTAGAAATGCACTGTTTCTGCAGTTTGCACTTTTGCTTTTTTTTGTTATTTTTTTGTATATAGTTTGCACTTTTTATTTATTGTCTGTTCACACCAATTCATGCAGGTTATACTGTAGTTTGCATCATTTTTGAAGTTTCTTTTTTACATCTATTTTTGATAATAATTGTAGATCATTGCACATTAATACATTGCACTGTCATGCCCATATTTGTATGTACTTTACATTATTAAAAAAAATATTGCTGTTTCAAAAAATGTGTGAAGGTTATTGCAAATAAACATTAACTAATAGTAGCACATGTGTCTGTGTTTGCTCTTTTGCATCTATTTTTAATTTACAATTCAAGACCGTTGCACCTGTTTTTTACTATATTTTGCATCAAACAATTTGTGTAAATAGTTTGAACTAATTATTACAGGTTTCTGCTGTATGCATATTTTATGGTTAAGGTTACAGTAAATTAAGATCTTACAGTTAATTTATTTGTATAGTTTGATCTTTTGCATCTATTTAATGTAAATAATTAAAGACCATTGCATCTTTACATGGTGCATTATCTTATACATAGTTCGACCATTTGTATGTATAGTACAAACTTAAAAAACTATCCCTCATGTCATTTATTGGTGCATTATATTTTACACCAGTACAAGTTACACACCAAGTTGACCACGACACACAAAGTTGTTTTGCCATGGCACAATTCCGTGGGGAGACTGAAATGTTGTTTCAAACACAGTGGAACCCGCTTGCATCAACTAGCGTTTCAGCGGTGTACTGCAGAGCAAAACAGACATATGCAGAAGTATAAATGCTCATGACGGCGTCGCCTACGTGCGTAGCCTACGGCGTACACTACGGCGTGTGTATCAAGTTTCATTTGCCTACGACAAAGTAAAATTTTCACTTCCCATTGACTTTTTCCACATATTTGCGCCGTTGCTATGGCAACACATTTTTAGATAGGGTCATTGACTTTTATGTTTTGTCATGACATAAGAGATGTGTGTACCAAATTTTATGTCCATTATAAGTTTGTAGGTGGCGCTAGAGGGCCATTTCTAAAGATAATGATTTTATTTACATATTTTTGTGTTTAGGTCATGAATGTGCACAAACGCCTTTTTGGGTCCAACTTGATTTGAGAAGTTAAGCCTGTAACGAGGTGGCTTACAAGCTTGCCACACCCACACCCGATAAGAGATCAAAAACAAAATGACAACTTTTGTTGGCACTAGTGTACTAGATGATACTCACCAAATTTGGGGCCATTTAGACAAAAACACAATGAGTTGAATCTTTTGGCGTAAGGGGTGCGATTTAGGTGGTCGCGCCTTTCACCCCACATGGCGGACTTCCTGTTGAGTTTACGCTGTGGCTGTCATAGACTTTTCTGTTTGCCCTGAGGTGTCCTATAGATGTACCAAGTTTTGTATTTCTATATTGGAAAAAAAACTTTCACTTTTCATAGGACCAATGCATTTTGACTTTTCTAGGGGTTGCCACTGAGTCATTTCTTCAAATACATACATTTTCCCCCAGCCTTGAATTTTGAGACCAATCAAATTGACCTTTCGCGCATGTTTACTGAAAAAAAATTAAAATTAAAAAATAATAATAATAAAATAAAAGAACTCGAGCAAAAACAATAATATATATATATTTTTTTATTTTAAAACATTCATAGCTAAATTATATTGTATCAGTTTTATTCATTTAGCGTTTGACCAATGTGAATCTTATGGCTGTAATGCCACTTCAGCAGCTTTTCTTTTTTTACATTTTAAATAAAGAAAACAAATAGAGATTGCTGCTGTCACTAGAGGTTTGCTATTATTCATATTACGTAAAAAGCAGCATCACCTAAAGCTGTGTTCTTTTGTCTGTTCAGTGTTTGTCTGTTTGGAGCTGGGTGGAGTCTGGGCAGAAATCCTGGAGTCTGCAATTACACCAGCACACCTGCAGCTCATCAGACTCATCACATCTCACCTGTCACAGAATGAAAAGCTTCTTCAGTCCTGCACTCGTCGCCAGATTGCCCGTTACCTTCTGTGGTACACTATGTGAACTTGAAGTTTGGATTTTCTTTTTTGAAAACTTACCAAAAAACCTTTTGTCTTTGTGCAGAACTCCCAGCACCCGACACCTGCCTGGCCGACTCCTCTGCTCCACCGTCCTCTATCCCCTAGATCTTTACATCCTGTTTCAGTTTTTTTGTTTAAATAAACCTTATGAACTGCCATTCAGTCTGCCGTCTTGGTCCTCCAGCTTCCATTCATTACAACAAATGATTAGTTTGAAGTGACAGTTGTGTAAATATACTGTAAACATTTAACATACTTCTGCTGTATAGAAGATCAAAATGTAAAATTTTGGTTTATGCAAAGCACTGATTTATTGTGCAAATCAAAACAAAAAGACCAGAAATATTGACATTAAAATACTGGCAAAGCATTTTGTGACATTATTTAAATGTCAATGAGAACCATTCTTCTTGGTGCATCCTTATGAGTTTTGTTAATTTGGGGTTTAGTGTTTGCATTTACACAAGGAAAAGGCATAAAACCTGATTGTCTCAACTGTATGATGTGTGGTTTCTAGTTATATAAAGGAATACATTTTGACATGCAACTCGTAGCCATTTTTATGCTCTTTTAACTAATAGCTAGTTATAAACCTAACCAGCTATTAGGTTTCTAATCTCCTTATTAATAAAGCCAAAAGAAAAGCACAGCTTAATCAGATCTGCCAATGCCGTGACAAAGTGCAAAACAAAAACTGTTTAAATTTTTTGAACAGTAAGCTGGTGAAAGCACACTCTAACACAGAAACGATTGGCACTAACACACTCTGCTTGCTCACATCTGCACAAGCTCGCTCATATCCTAGCCTGCTCACTCAAAATCGGTTTTGCGCACGCTTAATACTTTCGACTTAATTTTACTTCCATAGAAACAAACCAACCTCCGCTAGTGACGTGTTTCTTTTTTCTGAGTAACAAGTGGCTACGTTTTCTACTTACATCTATGACTTTTTTCTCACAAGTTTGCATGTTTGTTTTTTTCTTGCAAATTGTTTAACTATAATTTCAAAACTATTTTCTTGTAGATTTGTGACTTTAAACTTGAAAGTATTTGCTCCAATTATATTCTCTTTGTCTCAAAATGGCCCTAATAATTTGTTGTTGTTGTGTGAGAGGGCTGGAGCTCCTGCTGTTTTACTTTTCTCCATTGATTAAGTTCTGCAGACCAGGGATTTTTGACAGTAATTGGGTGTGTGCTGCATGCAGTTAACTTTTTAGGGTCTTGTACTGAGTACTAGTACCAAAATCAATCCATGTATCACCAAGTGTCATTTTTACACGGAGTCATCATTGATTGTACTGTATATAATTAGGTTCCAATGAATGAGATGCTAGTCCTTATTAGCATATTAGCATTCTACTTGGATTATCATGTTTTAGTGTAGCTGCTATGTTTAAAATGAATCAGTCTTTGGTTAGTTTATTACCCCACTTCCATAGCAAAAACACTCACCCCATCCTATGCACAAGCTAATGCTATTAAACTACACTTTAACAAACTTATTCCGAGATTTACAGGTGTCTCATTTGCACATGTACGTCCTCTCTAGGGCTTACAATGGCGGAAGAGGAGCGCTCAGTGAAGGCTTTTTTCATCTCTGCAGCCTAGCGCCAATATGCACAGCTGTCGCAGGAGACAAGTGGAAAAAAGAGGTGAGTGTCCAATATTAGGCTACATTTAATATTTATGTCTCACACTTATTCAGCCATGACTTTGTACAACAACACTAGTCCAAAGTGTGAACATTTGCTGCTGCCCTTTACCAGCTCATAGCTCAACAATACTGAGGCATCTTATATTTATACAGTATATGTTATATCAAGCTCGTGACCCCCAAAATGCACACTACTTTTGGTCGCTACACCTTTCGTTTTACAGCAGCAGACGATTGGAACACACTGCAAAACACCTTCAAGCTCTCATCTTTCATGTCAGTGTCCATGTTTAAACAGATACTCCAACAGGTTATGGTAGAGGTAATAGGTTAAAGTATTTGCATACAGTAATGTAGTTCTCTTCTCACAGATGTTTAATTTTCAACATGCAGATAGTCCTTGTCACATGGAGCCAGATTTGTTTGGCCAGAGCACACAAAAACAAGCTCTGCTTAAAGGGTTAATAACGCATCTGTTTCTAAATTCTACTCATTATCCAACTACTATAGCTCTACAACTCTACATTATGTTTTTAAAACTGTATATAGTCTTTTATATCACATGACTTTACTCTCCTCTAACATGGAGCCTTCATTTGATTACTGTTGTCATTGTGAATCCTCTTTTTTTTTCATTGTGGACCCTCCTGATAATGGCTTTCTTCCATCAGCTTAACAAACGAAGATTTCACCCCAAGTGTAAACTCTGAGTATGTTGAATGAGGACTAAAAAGGGGCATTATGAAAAATGATGTAGAGAGAGAAGTGTGTGTATGTTTAAGTAAGAGGAAGGATACACAGAGAGAAAGCAGAGGGTGGGGTGCCCTTCTCAAACGAGGATGGGGGTGGGGGGGTTACGCACACAGCGAGGATGAGAAGGTTTGCGGTAACACTGCTGACGCACATGAGAAACATTCAGGGGAGGGAAACATGGAAAAGAATTTTTGGCTGCAATGGCCTAAACCTCTAGACGAGGTCAGAAAGCCACTGGCGACATGACGAACGCACACACTTACATTCACACGCACTCTGAGTGGGTTAGCAATCATAACCGTAATAACGCTCATTTAATAGGTGATAATTATAGATGGAGGAAACCACGCAGAGAGGAGACCCCAGATTGTTTTGAATAGTGCTACTAATGGTCTGATTTCTCTCCAAAAGTCACGTTTGAATATGGTCTTTACTCTAAATCAACAGGTGTAAATAGATCTAGAGAGAGCAAAGTCACGTTAAAGTTTATAGTTGTATAAGCTTGTGGAATGCTGCACATAACATAAATGTGTACTATTACTTTAATATACCATTCTATACTATTTTAACCTACCATACAATGTTATTATACTATAAAAAGATTGTTAACACGTTAATTGATTATTTACAAGATATTACTCCTACATTAATAAGCCCTGTTAAGTTAAAAACAGGGTTTAGCCTCAGACTATTTCGATTGGACAAACTGGAAGCCCTGGTTTCAGTGTCGTTAAGAGTTGAATGAGCAGTGTGAGTGCTGGTGGGGGAGTCATTATGCTCCTGTGGACCACTACCATAACCTCTTCCTTCAGGTATTAATGTCCTTCTAGAGTGAAACTGTTTGGGTTTTGGCCTTGGTTTTTAATATACTGTTGTAAGGTTATGTCTCAGTCCACCTCCTCTGTTTGGAGAAAGCACTTTCAATTTCACAAAAATGTATTCTTTACTCCTCTCTCAAACCAACTGGTCTTTCCAGTCAGGATTCGGCCCATGCTGTTCTCATTCTCTTCGAGGTGGACGTGTACTGCAGATTCAGATCCCCCAGGATTGGCACTACTGTGTTAATACACATTTCATTAATGAACATACCTCGTTTTACCCACATTCATTGCACTCTTCACTCATTTCTCATAAACCAAATACACAACCAGTTTCTTAAAAACATCTTATTTACTGCTTTTAGTCTGCTCCCTCATTGAAATTAATAAAAAAAAGTATAGCACGTTCATCATTAATATGCATTCACAGTTTTTGATGACAACATTTGTGGAAGGGTTTATTATGCTCTATCCCGGGGTGCTCACACTTTTTCAGCATGCGAGCAACTTATATAATGACCAAGTTAAAATGATCTACCCACTACAAAAATGCAAAACATATATTTATTTACAAATATATTGAGGATTCTTTATACGTACAATGTATGTTGCTGCACCTTACATAACCGTATGAGCCATTATTGTACCACACAAAATAACTAACTATGTACAATTATTGTCATGACCTGAGTTTACTCTGATGACTTGCACTGAACTGAATCAGCCAGGGATGCATAGTCTGGACAGTAGCTGCTGACAGATGAGGCAAACACACTTCAAAAAGAAAAAAAAAGTCCTCCTCTCATTCTATATGAAAGCGATAAGTTTTTGTCTTCTTACCTGGTCCAGCTCCGTCACTCATTTTTATACCCTTTCTTAAGTTTAAGAGAAAAAAACGATGTTTAAAAATTGGAGGTAACTCGCTGAAGCTTGTTAGTTTTGCTGCACTTAGTTTAAGAGAAAATATCTGAGGTCTAAAAATTGAAAGCAAGTCACTGAAGCGTCCTGCTGCACATGCACCGTTGTTGCGCATACGCGGTTACCTAAGCGTCAGAAAAATTCAGACGTCATCTGACTGGCTGCCCTGTTTGTCAATCAAGTGATTGGATGGATGATTGGCTGACATCTATTATCTTCTATGTCTCGCGATCTACCAGTACTACCTTGGCAATCGACTGGTAGATTGTGATCGACGTATTGAGCACCCCTGCTCTATACTATACTAAAAAGTATAATACAATTATGAATCATAATTTGATCAGACTTTTTGTCATAAGTGGTACCTACAAATGTTTTTTTGAGTTTTACACAACATGTATTCATTCATTCATTTGCTACCGCTTAGTCACATCAGGTGTCGCGGTGACTGGAGCCTATCCCAGCAGCTTTGGGCCTTAGGCAGGGTACACCCTGGACAATGGCCAGTAAGTTGCAGGTCTGACGATAGAGACAGACAACCATTCACTCTTACATTCATTCTCTAGAAACACTTTCGAATTGACAATTAACCTGTACATGCATGTCTTTGGGCGGTGGGAGGAAGCCAGAGTACCCGGAGAGAACCCAAGGGGTAACACGTGGAAGACATGCAGACGCCTCACAGAAAGACCAGAGTCAGCGGAGAATGTTTGAGTTGGCCAAGTTTTGAACTCACAACCTTCTTGCTGTGAAGCAGGAATGCCAAGTCCATTATTCATTCATTCCACAGTGGTGGTGGTAAGAAACACCTGACAGAGAATTGGAGGCCATACTGTGACCACCTCCAAACACAATCACACATTGTGTGGCAAGGTGGGTGAAGTGTCTTGCCCAAGGACACAACAACAGTATGAACTCAGAAGAGCGGGAATCAAACTGCCAACCTTCCAGTTATTAGACACCCTGATCTACCTCCTAAGCCCCAGTGAACTATTCAATGCTATGCTATACTGTAATGTACTATAATTTATTTCAGTATGCTATGTTGACTAAGCTATGCTATGTTGACTTGACTGTACTGTACAAATGTAAAGGTACTGTTTTATACTATAGTATGCTACGTTGTATTGTACTATACATTACTGTACTATAGACATGCTATGCTACACAACACTATACTGTACTATACTGTACTATACAGTACTATACAGCAGGCCATTTGATTAGTGTCTGTTTTGTAAATAATACTGTTGCTATTGTGGTCACATAAACTTTTCCAGCTATAAAGCTAAACAGACTGATAGAAATTGGACTGGTATGTATACATTCTTTGCTATGTGTGTGTGGTTGCATGCTTGTGTGCTCTGGCCAGTCGGAGCGTGGGAATGTGGCAAAGGATTGCTGTGGTATTTTTAATGTTTGTTATTAAATATTACCACCAGGGATCACGACCAAACCTCAGACACTCCTCCTCCTCATCATCTTCTATAGACAACAGCAGGAATAAGACTCAGGGATGAAGTCAAGAGTGTGCTATTACAATAAGAAAAGGTAAAAATAACTCTAAGGAAGGAAAGAAACAGCTGATGGAGAATTTTAGAGTGTTGATGCATTACATGGAATGAAGAAAATGTTACGCACTGACAGGCAGCAAAGTTTAGATAACACCTATAAGCCTGACCCAAAATAATCTGCTCTCCAATGTTTTCAAGGCAATTTATTAAAATGTCCTAGTCTCATCCTGGACTCAAACATATTTTTCTCATTCTTGTCAGGTCTACATCTATCAATGTCATCTAACAATATCAAAATCCATCCTTCAACTCTGCGTTCTTTACCAAATGCTAACCTCCACATAAGTATGGACTTGGTCTGACTGGACTTGAGGGGCCAATTAGGAGCGATAACAACAAAACAAACCGAGCAGAGGGCAAATATTTTGGGCTAACAGCACCATCTAGTGTGTTTTTTGAGAAAAAGGCTTTTTTTTTTTTTGTTTAGTGCAGTTTAAAATGCCAGCAGTGAAGGCTCTGTGGACTGGGGCTGTTTGCACCGGGCTAAACTAAGTGGATGGTTTTGTTATTTGAAGCAGACTACATGTGTGAACTTACACCTTAAAAAATAAGCTGTAAATAAAGGAATTAATATTACAATAAAACTTTTTTAGCGAGTGAATCTGATTCTGGGTTCAAATTATACAAAACAATAGTGGGAGAGTTGATGATAAATATGATTTATCCCAGTTATAGTCATAAAGCATTAAGATTAAGACTCAGGAGAGGCAGGTCAGGCTTTACAGTGATTAGATAAAGCACTTCGAGTGTTTATCCAACCCTCCTTAGTCTGTAATCAGTCACATGAGATGAAAAGATGACACTGATTAGTCTACTCAGATATGGAACCACTCTTAGTTTCACAAAGGTTCATGGCACACATTTCTGTAGGACGTTAGTGGTTCTGTGCAGGTTATCTAAAATAAAAGCAAGTTATTGAAAGGAAAATCAGATCTAAAACCATTCATATCCTCATAAAATGGCTAAAAATGTTCTTTCTCTTGTAGTTTTAAATGGATCCACAGCTGCAGAAGTGTTCTGGTTTTGGCACCACTCTACATTCTGCTTGTTCTCAGAAAAGACAAGGTCAAGTTCTGGGTGGAGTCCACAGATTCATAGCATACAGTAAATACATGCACCAAATTATTGCTTTTAATGTTGTAACACCCAGTGTAAACTGTCTGAAACAGAACTAGCCTTTTTATATTGGTTCAATAGATTTTCAATGGCCGAATGGACAATAGCCACTGAAAATTGCAAATTTTACATAGACATTAGCGCTTGGCTCGATGTTAAGCTGCTCCATTTGTACAAGCATTTATGCTACACCAGCTAAAGGCTACAATCTGCAAATCATATTAAACATGGGACTATGTTATGGATTTATGGACATCACAAAGAGGATCCACAGTTATACGCTGATGTGCTTCCTCTTCAAAGACTCTCTGAGATTTGTCTGAGAAGCGCTAAAACTACAAAACATACACTGAAGTGAAATACACATCCCCTTATTAGACATTATTATAGACATTATGCAAATACATAGTAACTCACAGAATCTACTCATATTTATAGAATTGTAAGAAGAATATGGCTACACCTTCTTCAGGCTGTTAATGAGCTATTACTAGCTACCAGTGGCAGCTGGTGATTTAGAAATAAGGAGGGTTAGAAAAACAAATATATTATAAATATTAGCCCAAAGTCTGTCTGCATGTTTCAGAGTTTTCTTTCTTAATGTCAAAGCTGTTGTCTGAGTCTTAGGCTCTTTTTTAATAAAGTCTGTCTTAATATTGATAATTGCTAAATTAGTTTACCTCCTCCCACTGCAGGCTCTGGTTTTGAGCTGATAGACCGGGCGTTATGGCTCGTGGGATGCATAAATTTGAAATATTTATAATTTTCAACGGCAAGCGTAAACAGAGGCTTGTGAGTAGTATCTGGTCATTACTGAGAAGTTTATACTGTGTTGTTTTGTTTGTAGTGCCGCAAAATTATGCCTCAAAGACCAGCGCTTATTGGTTTACGCACAAAACGCAAATGCGTTAAAGTATATAGAGGATCATATTCAGATTTTTCTCTTGCAATGCAGACATTATTTTAGCTTGCAGAATTTAATTTTTAATTCAATTTTAATAAGAAGAATTACACAAACTGGCAGTCAACATTTCTGGACCTCCCCACCCGGACAAGAAAATATATTCTTGGCACCACAAACGAACTGCGTGAATTAGCGGCACCAGGAGTTCAAATATTGTAAGGAATAACAGAACAAGCATGATGTCATGGTCACCTTTCCGTGACAGCGCCACACAACTTTCATTTGAACACAGACCCCGTTACTAATGTGAGACTTACAACTGACAGATAGAAAACACACATATTTGCTCTATTAAGAAAACTTTTAGCATCCGATAAGTTATTATTCCAGAGGCAGTATTTAAAATTTTTAAAGTGGTTTTGCAAAAAAACGATATTTCAGAGTACAATGTGTACAGAACAAGCGCTAAACGGGTATTTGCAGTTTACATTGTTTACAGTAGTACGAGTGATGTGCGATTAAATTGACCGCCCATTGGGCCCTCAATCTGATTAGTTAATGTTGCACAACTTGTGCTTATCGTGGCAGAGTGGTTAGCACTCCTTCTTCACAGCAAGAAGGTTGTGAGTTAAAAACCCAGCCAACTCAAACATTCTTGGCCAATTGCGGTCTTTCTGTGAGAAGTCTGCATGTCCTCCATGTGTTACCGTGGGTTCTCTCCAGGTACTCCGGCTTCCTCCCACCGTCCAAACACATGCATGTATAGGTTAATAGGCAACTCTAAAGTGTCCCTAGTGAAAGAGGACCCCCTCGAAAACGAGATGATTCATCTCAAGGGATTTATCCTCAGATAATAGCATAGCTATGTCTTTGACAACATATACTTGCACATGGGGGAATTTAAATATTAACTTTTCTACAGTCCATGCATAAGCATAGACTAGATAGATAGTGCTTTTTTCCCTTTTGATCCATCTTTAGGTTGACACAAAAAAACAGACAAGTTACACAGTGAGTAGCAAAGTAGCACAAGACAAGTATGTCTCCCTGTGAGTCCATAAATATGTAGGTTATGCGCTAAGCAATGACTGACATTATTTTTGTTTACTTTACTTGTTTACACACTATACAAGGGCTCAGTCCAGCTCCAGTCTGAACACTGTATAGTCTACATGCTGCAGGAGCTACAAAGAATACTACAAAGAATTTTGTCTAGCTCTGTCAGCTTGATAAGTTTTTAGTCAGTACATATATTGCTTATTTTGTTAAACATTTAAATATGTAGAACTGTTTGTAAAGTAATACCGATTGAGACAGCAAGTGTTCTTAATCTGCTTCCATGTTTAAACTGAGCCTATCTGTAGCTAGGCGTAGATTTCCTGCAGATACACAGCAGATCAGAGGCTGCGTAAACAGGAAGGCAGATGTACTCATCACAAGGCTAATTTTAGTTTAATGCGAGCACTTACATTTATCTTTTGTTCTAGAAATGGCTCATGGAAATTTTACAGTGTTACAGGGCAACCTCTGATCTTCTGGTAGTTGACGTTAAGCAGTTATGTATCTGTAGCTGTGGGATCTTTATCTAATAGACAGTCCACTTAGGCCCTTTTCAGACCTGGCTTTAAAAAGTGGACAAAGTGATTTAATGTGTGGAGGTTTAATGCAAGTTGCAAATGGGATAAATGTGTCATTAGAGATAAGATCAGATGTAGAGGTGAGGTTTTTAGAGCTCTCTAGAGGTGTGAACGGGTATGAGTTGATAAATTCGGTGACTAAAAAATATGTTGTGAATATGTGGCTCTCAGTTTCCGACATGGAGACACAAAATACGAGGAAAGGAACACTTCTCTGTGCTGGAAATGACAAATAAAAGTTCCAAGGTAATACAAATATGTTATTTATTTTAGAGTGGGAACCAAGGTTTTCATAAGAGACTTGTATATTCAAAAAAACAAGATGAGTAATGTGTACATTGGCTATATTCCTTATGTATGTATGTATATATATATATATATATATATATATATATATATATATATATATATATATATATATATATATATATATATATATATATATATATATATATATATATATATATATATATATATATATATATATATATATATATATATATATATATATATATGTATATATATATATATATATATATATATATATATTCCTCACCACCGGACATACTCACACATTCATACACCAGTGTGTGGGTGTTTATGTTTTTGTTTATGTAGGTCTGTCAACACTATATGAAACATTTTAGAAAGATACTGAAGTAGACCCTATAGCAATGTATTTGAAGTAATTAGTTGAAGAATTCATATGCGGTTTGTCATGTTCTACTGCAACTTTTGTAAATCCATGCAGCACAGCATTGTTTTCCCACTGGTACCTCTTTTTCTCACCCAATTCCATCTGTTCTAGACTTTCCCCATTTTGTGTTTGTTCCCATCTTTTCCAACACACTTTGCCTCTCAGCTATCTTTCCTTCTCTTTTATCCATTTTTTTTGAAGAAGTTATGTGAGAGAGCAATCATGGAGACTCCAAGCTTTTCCGCACCAGCAGCCAAATTTATCCTAGCGGTTTTCCACATGTTTATTTTGGGTTTTCTTAAGGGACAGCATATCTGCGGGGAAAGCAAACGGCCCGGAGCGGGTGCTTTCCCTCTGGGGACGGTGGTGGCGGCACAAGATGTAAAAATAGGGAAATCTTTTTTGAGGAAAGGAATTAAAGACTGGTGAGTGGGTCCCGAGGGTCCCACTTTTAGACGGCGAGATCACTCACTTCTTCTCTGTTTATTTTGCTTCTTTTCTATTCCCAGCGCATGTGGAAACAAGTCTTGTTTAGGATACAATAAAACGGCATCACTGCCTTTGTTTGCTGTTTTTCTGTGACTATTATTAAATCAACAATTATCAGCTTAACACATTATAATTAGGTGACAATGACATAGTTTTGGTTTTATTGAACAATATATTTTGAAGTTTATTATACAAAGATTAAGAGCATACAGAGATGTGGAATGGCTGCTTAGTTCGCTAATTTATCAGTAAACTAAAATCAGGATTGAACAGAACACTACAGTGATAAATTAAATTTGGCTTTGTTAAACAATTCATTTTTGTTTTGGAAAGTAACAGGAATTTTATTGCTCATCAAAATGTTTGTCTGTTTACTGGCTCACCATGGCGACACCCTAAATCAAATATCAATTCATTTAATTTTTTTTATGACATATATATAGATGAATGACCAAGTTTGGAGCCTTAGGACGTGTTTGTTAAAATACGAGGGCAACTTTTGCGAGGCTAACACATTTAAACCACAATGGCTGCCGTCCTGTTTGAGATAGGGCCTTGTCCACATAGACTTTTTTGACCCCATCCTGGATGTGTGTACCAAATTTTATTTGGCTATGACACACCCAAGGACTAATGAAGCTTTTAACTAAACTAATAACATTTTGTTCTACAGTAATTACCAGTGTTACAGCCACTGGAGGCAAGGTGGGTTAAGTGTCTTGCCCAAGGACACAATGACCTTCCGGTTGAAGGACGACCGCTCTACCCACTTAGCTGCTGCTAACAATTTTTTCAATAACTTTTGATGCCAGATATTTATATGTAGATGAATTTGACCAAGTTTGTCAAAGTATGAGTGCACAATTTTAGGGGTTACGCCTTTTTTAACCATAATGGGCGACTTCCTGTTTTGTTTTGAGTGGGGCCATAATGTGACTCAGTGGTAGAGCAGTTGTCCCTCAACCGGAAGATTGGTGGAAGGCTCTCCCCACAGTTTATACTGTCGTTGTGTCCTTGGGCAGCACACTTAACCCTCCTTGCCTCCAGTGGTGTTCCAGCGGTGACACTGGTGAATTGAAGTAAATCGCTTTGGACAAAAGCGTCAGCTAAAAGACTAAAATGTAAATAATGTAATTTTCTTCACAAGTTCTATAGCTGTACCAAGAGTACAACAAAAATGTTTTTCCCTTAACCTTTATTGACCCAATATTATTTTATATTCCAGGGGTTGAACCATTTTGCGATATTTGTTTTTATGAACATTATGTAAATAAAAAGTTGTCCGGACCTGAATTTTTTAACAATTTTTGTTTACATTTAATCTCTAAAGCCTGTCTGGAGAGAATAGAGGCGTACTCTTAGCTACACTGTGCATAAGAGCTGGCCCACCAAGGCTGGAGGACCATATGGGAGAAAAAAAAGCATCACATAACACTAATGCCAAGTGTCTTCAAGACCTGAAAGTAGACCACACCAATCTTCCAGCTCAAGATAAGGTAACCATAATCTTAGCAGACATCCAGGAAAGAGCCTCAAACATAAAGAACTGGACAGCACCAGGCACTGACATGATCCATGCATACTGACTGAAGATGCTAACAGCACTCCATGAGCACATAGCAACACAAATGAACCGGCTGCCAAGGGACAGGACTCACCCTGAATGGTTCACCAAAGGCTGGACGGACCTGATCATGAAGAACCGAAAGAGCAGTTCCATTCATCCTGCTCTCCCCACAGTTCATACTGTTGTTGTGTCCTTTGGCAAGACACTTAACCCATCTTGCCTCCAGTGGTAACACTGGTAGTGATTTGAGTGCCTACTAGGTGGAAAAGTGGAATATAAATACAAAAAAAACAATCCAAAAGGCCAAGTCGACCTATTTTGGGCTACAGCAACATCACACACTCTGAGGAGATCTCAAACATGCAGTTCATGCAAGACAGCCCAATAATTTACTGGAACTGGAGACTTTTTGCCAACAAGAATGGGCAGCTTTACCATCTGAGAAAATAAAGAGCTTCCTCCACAACTACCACAAAAGACTTTGAACTGGGGTATGTAAACTTGGGTAGTTTCTGTTGTCATTGTGATTTAAAAAGAGTAAACACAGTTGTTTGACAATAAATAGCTTAATCCAACGACTAACTATGATTGAAAGAAAAGTTTTTATGCTATCATTAATATTCTCTGAAAAGGTATGTAAACTTAGAAGCACAACTGTATATCATTTCTACTTTCTGTGGTGTTATGTGTTAAATAGATGCTGAACTGGCAATGTTCTCTTAGATAACACCTTATATATTCAGCTTTAGTGAAGCTTATAAAAATCCAACTTTATGGAAAGTTTGCAAGTTGTACTAGTTCCCAAAAGAATTTCTGATGTCACCAAATTTTCATTTTACAATATATGATACAATCTGTCACATTAACTCTAATATTATAACCCAAGCCTTTCCTCAATTGTGATGTTAGAATTGCATTGTTAAAAAAAAAAATTATGGAAAAGCTGTCATGTCCAAGTCAGTCATACTCCTTGACCTTAACAATGTGCAGTATTTGAATGTATTTCAATGTGGCATCCATTTGTCTAGTCTACATCTCCTGGGCCAAATATACAAGTCCTATCTAAGCCTATGTGTGTTAATCCACTCAGTCTCCAGGCCTCACTTCTGTCATCCCTTTCAATAACTTTTGCCTGTCTATTTCTGTTCCAGCTGAACTTGATGGCTGTCACTGTAGGATGTGCGTGTGGGTTGAGAAGAATTCAGCATCGGAAAAAGCCTCCTCCGCTCTGAGTCTTTGGTTTGACCTGTGCTTAACACTCAGTCTGCTACATCAATCGACTACTACTACTACCACTGATGCCGAGTGTTCCAGTCCGGGTGGGCGACCGCTCAGATTGCCTGGAGTGGGGAACAGTGGGTGAGTAAATTGTTTCATTCACCCAGGTTTTTACTGCGGATCGCTTCATGATGTCTCCATTTGCTGACTTTGGCGGGTGTCCAGCGGCTGTCAGCGATGGGATGATAACTCCTCCCTGTAAAAGCCTTAATCTGGGCTCATTCAATAGTCACTCACATAAAGCGGTGCCTCTGCCAACGAAAAACGCTGCCACAAAGCTGTCAGCACCTTTACATGTAAAATTCTCCAGGTTAAAGAGAAGGAGCTGTTGGTCTGTGACAAACACTAATGGCAGTGATGTTAATGTCATTACTTTATTCATGGCTCCAAATGTTGGCCAATTAGGCACATTTTACTGGGACTTCTAATTATCCAATCCAAATTTTATATTTAATTTTATAGACAGAAAGGGCAGCTTTCAAACTGAATATTGAAATATTACAGAAATACAGTATTTGCACCAGACAACGTTTTGACCGTTCTTTTGCAAGAGGACAGCATTCTTACTCCACTTAATCTACTTTTTGTTTGAGAACGTCAAGCCTGCATCTTTCTGTAAACTGTAAAGACATTGTTCACAGTCAAAACTATGATGTCACAGTTAGACTCAGAAAGCTATTGGCGGCTATCAACACACAACAATGGGAAAATAATTGTTTTAATTTGTTTTCTCTGGAGCCTATCCCAGCAGCTTTGGGCCTGAGGCAGGATACACCCTGGACAGTGGCCAGTTAGTCGCAGGGCTGACAGGATATATTTCAACAAATGTTTTTAATAGTGTATAAACACTATTTAATAGAGCAAACAATCTTGAATTTGTCTATCATAGGAAAAAGAAAATCTTCTTTTGACGCTTTAACGAAGCCAGTGGATGGAGCCATTACTTCCTTTTCCTAGAGTATCCCAGAGAGGACAAACTGAGAAGACTAAAAAGAAGCACAATTGTCTTTCTTTTTAAGATCACATTAATGATTTCAGAACATTTATGAATTAAAATTATTTTAAATTTTTTTCACTTTTTATTTTATTTAAATTTTTTATGTAAAATCACGTTATCAGACCTAATTTGTGTATCTTCAAAGTCATGTTCCTGCAGGCCATAGCTGTTCACCTGTTCCGTCTGCAATTTCACCACCAGATGTCACCAAATAGGCCAAAAACAAATGACTCCACCTTTAACAAAAGATTTAAGGAAAGTTGTTTGTAAAGTTAAAATCCAAAGAGGTTAACGCCTAAATGACCTTTGTAGCGAGACATACAAATGTTCAAATCTGTAGTTAATGAATGTATCTTAAATTCTGTGGTGTAGATTCTTACAGAAAGTGGTATTTATGACGTGCCTGTTTCCTCTGCCATTATGCCCTGTGTTGTAAATGCTTCCCATAACTGCGTGATCAGATGTTCTTTGGAAAGCAAAAAAAGGGGATGTGCCTTTGTGGTCAACGGCTATACTTCCTTTGGCATCAGCATGCCACTATGACACACTGGAATCATGTGAAAGTGTGATGCTGTGTGAAAATAATCAACAGTGTTTAGTCGGTTTTAACGGTCCTGCAGCATTCTGTTCACGTCAGCACTGACCACAGTTTTTTATCAAGGAGCAGGTCGTTGGGTGCAGTTGGGATATGGTGGCGGGGTGATGTAAACACGCATGTACACATGCCCAGTGATGAGGGTCTGCAGAAGAGGTTCATAAGGAAAACAGCAGGGCAGTACAGGTCATATATAAAGACTATTGCAGTGGTTGGAGCTGGAGGCCAACACTTAATATGAAACAGTGAAAGGCATCAAATGGTAAATATTGCTTCAAAAATAGATGTCTAAGAGCTTTCAAACAAGTTCATCTATAGTCCCTCCCCATC
>JALDNG010000143.1:485000-702500 GCA_024349245.1 Neodontobutis hainanensis | reverse complement strand
GGAGGCGCCGTCTGTGAGAAACTTGATGATGTGATGTGATCGCTTACCACGAGACTTGTTTTAGCCAATCATAGCAACAATTAATATGACGTAACCAGAGTGCAGTAGATATGAAGAAACAACAAACCGCTGTAAGAGTTGTTGCAAAGTATACCTGCAAATATAATAATAATAATAATAATAATAATAATATTCTTTATATAGCGCTTTTCCACCTACTGTAATAGGCACTCAAAGAGCTTTACATACATTAAACTATTACCAGTGTTACAGAACTTCACTGGAGGCAATGTGTCTTGCCCAAGGACACAACAACAGTATGCGGGGGAGAGCGGGATGTTATGATGTTTTGGGATGTTTCGAGTGGGATTCGATCCAACCACCCGTCGGTCGCTCTACCCACTGAGCTATACTGTGTTAGAGAAATGCTAACATCTTTCAGTGTAGCCATGTTGATAATGAAGAGGAAAAGAGGACGCTATTGTCAAATTAAAAGTGAGCACATGGTTTTGCTCAAGTGGTTGGCTTTACCCGAGTTTGGAAACTCCCAAATCTCGTTAGAATCCATCTGCAGCACAAGGTTAGGGTTCACTTGCAATCAGGGCTAATTCGAGATTCGAGAGCTTTTCGGATGGGCCGGTTAGGATGAGAGCCGGCCTGGTAAGGCGGCTGTACATCGAGTTAGGCTGTTCACCGTTTGAACTTTCAACACCCCCCCCTCATTTTTTTATTAGCTCTGTCATTTGTCAGGTTTGTTTAGCTGCCGTGTGATTTGCTGCCTGTAAAAAGTAGGTGGGAATATAAAACTAGATGTGCTGGCTACAGAGAGCAGTGTAGCTAACTTAGCGCCTTTGTCACTATATTTAGCGAGTATTCAGACCCCTCAAGCGACACATTTTCAAAAAAGCGACTAGCAACAAATTTAACAACTTTTTCTGGAGTTATTGGAGCCCCCCATCCCAGTCCTTGCACAGCAGCCCCTCCCAGCTGCAGTCAGGGCAGGAGTTGTTCACCCCTCCACGTCCAGACTGCAAATGAATCGCGCATGTGCGGCAACTTCGCAAGCCACCGCTGATGGATCCCGTGTGTTTTTACTCACCTTTTCTCTCTTCAGCGACTTTATTCCTTTCACAATCACAATCACATGCACAATGCACATGGTCAATATGCAAGTGAGGCGATGGTGTCATTTAACGACATATCGAACAGCCAAGAGCTACTTTCCTTACTGATTTGATTGGTTTGATTTGATTTCCATTCTTCTTGTGTGCTTATCACTTCATTGAGATGAGAAATGATAAGAGCTTTATTGAGACAGTCGGCTAAATCATAATAAAATACAGTAATTTACGCATGATGTCATATAGCGACATTTAGCAACTTTTTGGCCAGGCTTTAGCTACTTTCCTTTGAAAATAGTTAGCAACACTGACAGAGAGACAGCAGATAGTGGTTGTACCTTTGTGTTTGTTCTGTGCTTGTTCTGTGCTTGTTCTGTGTGTTGTTAGGCCTATGTTTGTAAAGCCAAAACAACAACAATAAAACGCGTTCAGTCAATGTGAGTTCTTTCCTTGCGCACTCTCAACACTTGCCACGTTGTAAAACAGCGGCCGAACTGAGTAACAAACGTATCTGTGGCCTATGCCTTGTAAATATTTACCGTAGACATCCCGTTATCTCAACGCCCTGTCCCAGCCTAGTTCTATGTGCCTTACATTGTTCTAGTGATGAGTAAACCTGTTTCAGACTGTGATAATGCTGTTGAGGAACAGCCACACTAATTACATATCTTTTTCAAAATTAAAATGTAAGTATAAGCCCTGGCCAGGAGAGACTATCAATATTTCATACAAAGACTTGATCTTGATTGTTTCTGTTTGAAAGTCTTCAGTCTATGATGTTGGTGCCACTCACAATGTCCAGCTAAAATAATTTAACATCATCTCAAATGCACAGAATACAGGAAATTACATCTGTGTTTCAAATTTTCTCAAATTCTTCCAGACCCCCTGCTGCTCAGTCCCACATACTTGTGTCTGAGTACACACCCAAAACTGTTAACATGCTTCTTTTGGTGACTTCTGCACTTGGCTAATGAGCTGCTCAGTCTCTACATCTATAACCTTTCAGTTGTAGTTATATACTGTTTTGGGGTTTTTATTGAATCTGTAAGATTATTTCACTTTTAATTATTATATATGGTGCTTTATTATGGTCTATGATTGTAAATGATGTCATGATGTTTTTTTTATTTTATTCATGAAATAGATTTTCAGAAAAAGATTTATTAAGGGCTGGTCTAAAACATAAAATCCCACACTGAAAATAAGTCCCACCCCGGCCCTGCTTGCAATTGGACCGAGACTTGAATTTTTAAACATTCACACCTTCTTAAATGAGACTTGGACTTCAGACATTCCCTCTACACTTTGATTAAAATGTATCATACAGGGCTGGTCTGAATGCTCACTTAAACCTCATTAACTTAATTAAGGCCTATAAGCGGTCAATAAAATAACTGAATAAAGAAATCAATAAAATTCATTAAACTGGCTAAAATGTCTCTGTCAGCCATTTCTGATTTAACTGTTACACAGTTAAACCCCTCCAAAAAGATCAACAGCAAGTATCTAATTTGATATTTATGAAATGCTTGCTTATATAAACTAGTGAGAAATACCACTGCTTTCATTACCAGGTTTGATGCACTTGGTTTGATCACTTAGGGTCTAGTGACAAAACATTAAGTATAGTTTGTTTTTTCTTCTCCTTCCTATCACTTGACAGCTTTGTGTTTCATGACCACCACTCGTCTCTTCAGTGTCTCCCATAAAAACATAGATACCTTTCTTCACCAGGCCCTCCCCCCACACAGCCGCCCACATAAGAAAACATTCACTCCCTTCTCCCCATTCCCTCCCCGGCCTCTAATCCCTGCAGCTGTTGTTCTTAGTCACACTCCTCCACACAGAACCTCATCTGCCTGTGAGAAATGGGAAAAGTTACATTCTGACACTGGGAAAAGGACTCATTTTGTATGTGATAGTCTTAGCAAGAGGTAAATACAATCTCAGATGAACAACAACATATAGCTATTGCAGCGTGCCATTATTTATTTAACTGAATTGAAGCCAAAGTGAAAAAACAAAACAAAAGACTGCTGTGCTTAAAGAAATGCCACAATTCCTCAATGGACTGAAGGAATTTTTAAAGTTTATGTATAAAAAATGTTTAAAGAATGGCCAAAAACCTCCACAGTGATATGAGAGACTGATAAAGTTATACAGTAAACCCTTCCATGCTGCTAAAGATAGGCCTACAAGCTATTGAGCAGCAGCATGATTGACAGCTTACTTGACAGGTAAGTATGAATGCACATTAATTATGCTGCCAGCCAGTGTGTTTGCATTTGGTTGTTGTGTAAATGCCTCTTTCCTCAAGACACCTACTTAGGTCCTCTCTATATTTGATTTAGGATGAAACAATAAAACCTGTCCATTTCTCTCCCATTGAAATTCAGACATCAACGCTGAGGTCCTGTCTTTCTCAGTGCTCCAAAGTGTTTGTGTTGTAGTACTTGTTATAACCACCAAAGTGGTCAGAAACTCTGTGTCTTTGATTAGCTCACTGCTCACTGGGTAGAGTGCTGGACTAGGATGAGGAAAACCACAGTATGAGACCCACTTATGTCAAATACACTTTTTGTCTGAAATGTATTGTATAATAGTCAAAAGGCAACCATATCATCTTGGGTTGTTTTTTTTTTTTTTATTTGTGAATTGTATTCTCAATCTGTAGGTGTTATTAGGTTGGACTCGAAAAGGAAGGACACACTCATATGAAAAGGGTTTTTACTTTTAAATGTAGGCTCTACATTCTTTTTGTGGTGATGACGATGATAATCCATAGCAGTATATTAGCATGTGCCTGTCCCATAATAGTACAATCTACTTCGAATTCATATGGCCACATTATCGCTCCTGCTGGTTAGCTCAATCTGTTGAAGAAGAGACTGAGGGAACTGGAGTTATGATTTCTGTGTGTATCATACCCATAGCGATATTTTTGTTTTGTATTTTTGTTTAAAAAAAAAATAAAAATAGACACAAGAGGTATATCAAGGACAGTAATGAGCAATTACAGCCACTTAGTCATAATACATGTAGAACATCATTTTTATAACGAATACTCAACCAAACCCAAGACAATATGATTGCCTTTTGACCATTATACAATACATATTTCAAGAGTTCAGAGTTGTCACTCTGGGCAACAGGCAGAGAAAAAAAACTTAAGAGATTTGAGAAGAAAGAAAGAAAAACAAACTTTTGATAAACAAAATTGATAATCTGATTTTTTTACCCCCTGCCGTTCAGAGGTCATTAACAAAAAAAAAAATATTTTGGTGCTCCATTTCCTATGTGCAAAATATTTTTTCTCTTGCCGTTCACACAGACCAAAATCTTCTCTTTGATTCTCCCACCCATTACAACACAAGCTAGGAGTTATCAAGACTTTGCAACACAGAACCCAGGAGGTGACCACAAGCTCACAAGGGAAGCAGAAAGAGGAACAACATGTCCGCAAAAGCCCTGAGAACATGTGAATACCCTAATTGGGCATTTGCAAAATCCAAGACTAGGCACAACAAAAAGAGAGAGGAATCAGAGCCTAGAAGGAGTAACTTGCGTTGCTGGGCTATCAGAAAAGCTCAAAATGATTTTCAACAAACACATCTCAGTACATTTTAAACTGGTTAACACCCTCTATCAATTATTGGATCATAAGGACAAGACCCCTACCCACAAACAGAGCAATGTGGTGTATGTTGTTCAGTGAAGAGTGGGTGAGAACAAATAGGTCCTTTATAAGTGGATGTATCAGCACAGAAGAGCCAAATCTGGTGGAGCTGAGTCTGCAGTACACCTTCATCGGAAAAGAGAGTGCTCACTCCTTGGAGGACAGTAATGTCCGGATATTGGCCAGGAAGGATAAGTGGTTTGAACGTGAAGTGAAAGAAGCAATTTTTGTTAAATTAGCTCTCACATAACAGAGGAGGAGGGCTGAGGCACAATCTGTCACCTTTTTAACACTGTGTTAAAGCCCCTGGTGGCGGCTGCCGACAATGAACCTCCCCACAGGTATTATGAAGGGATAATTAAAATATTATTAAAATATATAACTGTCTCTGTCTCTGTCTTGGCTTACAGTTCCATCCACAACAACAATAAGCCAGAAAGAAGTAAAGAGGTTAAGTTATGCTAATAGTCAACGGGTGGGGAATGATTCACTGATACCAACCGTATCGTAGTTTATACCAATCCCTCTCAGGAATACTCATCTCACAGACAAGTCTCTTTTAGAACTGACAAAGTCCCTTGGATGATGGACAAAACGTTTTCAGTTTCCAAACTAAACTATTTTTTTTTTTACCTTTTAAGGTTCTAGCATAACCTTTGTTAATCAAAATTTGGAGTTTAGGTGTTCCTCAGGGCATTGACATGGGTCTGTTGCTTTTGTGCATAAATCAAGTCACTTTTTGGTTTTCATTCATACTACATACTACATACAAAAATCCCCTTTAGTGTTTCCCCAGAGAGAGCGCAGGGTATTTTCCTTTTTTTGCCCAGACCATTGTGTTGCGTGTCCAGCTCCTTCCTGCATTCATCCATCTCCACATCCTCAGTAAATACACATTCGGCATTCAGATCACAAATCTATCAGCCACATCTGGCCGTGCCGTTACTAGTGGCCGCTCTGCAAATAACAGCTAAATATATATCACAGGGAGGTTGTGTTTCCAAACGTGGCTGCAGATTGGAAATGTTTATTGTATTGTAAATGAGCAGGCGAAATTGTTCTTTTTTTAATCTAAATTAGGTTTGCAAGACAGGAAATACATTTTTGGCTTTCCTTTGGTTTACCATTTGTGCTATTTTGTCTTGACAGTGACTATAGCCTGTAAATAAAGAGTAGTAAAACAGCCTCATCACTTTACAAATCTCAATCTAACTATTGTTATGTTTTTATAATTGACCCATAATTATTTGTCTCCTTTGTAAATTTAACACTGTAGAAGAATTGTGGACAAAGGTAAAAAGAGCAAGGTTGTGTCCGAAACCACTCCAGGCCTTTTTGTGGTGAGCAGCAGGAGAGAGAGGAGAGCAATGTGGCAGTGACCTGTCTTTAAACTGTGCACAGGACAGTTGAATGAAACACATTAGGGACATCAGTGACTTTCTGTGGCAACGTAATCAATCAAAGAAATGTTTGTAATAGAGGTAAAATAAAATTAACGTTAGCTTACCTCAGCTTGTACAAGCGGATTGCTTATAGCTTCAATAGCGTGTATCTAGGGTCAGCTCAAACGTAAACAATTTTCTGGCAGGAATGCCTGATCCGGTGTGGCCCAACTTGACCCCCCTTTCCCCGTAAAACAGGGTCAGCATGGGTAACACATAGGATAAGGAATTACGTGTGATTGGGAGGAACGGCTCCCCCAATTTGAATCCGAGCGGTGTTCTGTAATAGGACTTCTGTGCTAGTAATCGATTGGCCATAACAAACACCATGTACACCGTCCACCAGTGCACGTGGCACCAGGACACCCTAGGCCGGAGGTCAAAGATTGACTTTGTGGTTGTTTCATCTGACTTCAAGCCATATGTCTTGGACACTCGGGTGAAGAGAGGGGCAGAGCTGTCAACTGATCACCACCTGGAGGTGAGTTGGATTTGATGGCGGGGGAGAAAGATGGACAGACTCGGCAGGCCCTAACCTACTGTGAGGGTCTGTTGGAAACGTCTGGCAGAGTCCCCTGTCTGTTTGGCAGAGTCCCTTTCATCTCCCACCTCCGGCAGAGCTTCAACCATATTCTGAGGGAGGCTGGAGACATTTAGTCTGAGTGTACCATGTTCTCTACCTCCATTGTTGACGCAACCACTCGGAGCTGTGGACGCTTGGTTTCCGGTAACTGTCGTGGCAGCAAATCCAGAACTCGGTGGTGGACACTGAAAGTAAGGGATGCCGTCAAGCTGAAGAAGCTGTCCTATCGAGCCTGTTTGGATCATGGGACTCCTGCTGCACCTGACAGGTCCTGGCAGACTAAGTGGGCTGCAGCCCAGGTGGTGGATACAAAAAAACGCGGGTCTGGGAGGAGTTTGGTGAGGCCATGGAGAAGGACTATCTGTTGGCCTTGAAGAGATTCTGGTAAACCGTCTGGTGCTTCAGGAGGGGGAAGCAGTGCCCTGCCAACACTGTTTACTGTGGTGGTGGGCAGCTGTTGACCTCAACTGGGGATATCGTTGGACTTTCACACGTCTTTGACGGAGGAAGCAGAGGCCAAGGGCTTGGGGGTAGACTCATCCATTGCCCTAGCTGAAGTCACCAGGGTGCTTAAGAAGCTTCTCGGTGGCAAGTGTTAATTAGTGCTTAGTTTACATTAGCGGCAGTAAGTCAGACCTGTTTCCGGTGCATGTTGGACTCTGGCAGGGCTGCCCTTTGTCACCGGTCCTGTTCATTACTTTTATGGACAGGATTTCTAAGCACAGCCAGGGGCTGGAGGGATTCTGGTTTGGAGACCACAAGAGCTCATTTGCAGATGATGTTTTCCTGCAGGACCTTAAGTGTGCACTGGGATGGTTTGCTGCCGAGTGTGAAGCGGCTGGGATGAGAATCAGCACCTCCAAGTCCAGACCATGGTTCTCAGTTGGGAAAGGGTGGCTTGTCCACTTCAGGTTGGTGGTGAGCTCCTGCCTCAAGTGGAGTTTCAAGTTCATTTATCTTGGCGGCATGTTCACTAGTGAGGGAAGGAGGGAATGGGAGGTTGACAGGCGGATTGGTGCAGCTTCTGCAGTGATGCGGTCATTGTACTGGTCTGTCGTGGTGAAGAAGGAGCTGAGCTGTAAGGATCGATCGACATTCCTATTCTATGTTGCTGGCAAGCTGACGGGCTATAGTCTTTACGTATTGCTGCCTAGCCCTAAAGTCAAATGTGTGTGTTCCTTTACCTAATGAGCATTTACCTTAATGCAGTTTTAGTGGTTTTGGCAATATGTATGCTAATCTCTTCAGGCAGATCCCAGTTTAACAGTCTTTGATAAGAAGGCTAAAATGGGGTTGCTATTTTTCCCTATTTAATGGAGACTGTCCCACTTTCACACTCCCTGTCCCATTTCCCAACAAATATCTGAACAAACATTTTGAACGTCCCACTTTTGAACAGACCATGTCCTTATTATCCTCATTTTAACAATCGACTAGCTTTGCAGCACTATTTCATTCATTTGTCATGGCAAATGAATTAAGTGAGAAAATTATAATTTTCTCACTTAATTCATTTGCCATGACATTCAACCTGTACAAGTCCAATATAATGTAGTCCTAGCATCCATTGACTTGTTGCTCATAGACTTGAGTCTTGCTGCAGTCTCAAGGCTCATTATTTAAAGTAGCTAGACAAGTGTCTAAAATGGTTTAATTACAATACTGAAATCTTGCATTAGAAACATTTTACAAAAACAGTATCATTAAAGCAACACTATGTAACTTTTTATCCCATACATACAAGGACACCAAAACCTCTTTTTAAGACAAATTCAATCTGGGTTTTACACACAAACAGGTTGAATAGCTACTAAAGGTAACCATCCTCACCTGTGATCTGTTTGCTTGTATTCAGTGTGTGTATAAAAGGTCAGTGAGTTTCTGGGCTCCTGACAGACCCTTGCATCTTTCACCCAGTGCTGCACTGACATGTATGTATTCTGGGTCCTGGGAAAAGCAAAAGAATTGTCAAAGGTTCTGCGGGAAAATATATTTCCATATCCAAGGAATTTAGAATGCCAATTAGCATTGGGTAAAAAAGTGGAAAATGAGGGATTCTGTTGGAACCAAACCAAGGTTAGGTAGACCAACAAAAATTTCAGCCACAACTGGTATGAAAATTGTTCGGGATGCAAAGAAAAACCCACAAACAACTTCAGCTGAAATACAGGACTCTCTGTAAAAAGGTGGTGTGGCTGTTTGAAGATCCACAATAAAGAGGCACTTGAAGAAAACTGGGCTGCATGGTCGAGTCGCCAGAAGAAAGTCATTACTATGCAAATGTCACAAAGTATCCTGCTTACAATACGCCAAACAGCACAGAGACAAGCCTCAAAACTTCTGGAACAAAGTCATTTGGAGTGATGAGACCAAAATTTTACTTTTTGGTTACAACCATAAACATTACATTTGGAGAGGAGTCAACAAGGCCTATGATGAAAGGTACACCATTCCTACTGTGAAACATGGAGGTGGATCGCTGATGTTTTGGAGATGTGTGAGCTACAAAGGCACAAGAAAAAATTAATGCTGGATGTTATCAGAAAATACTGGAGGAAAATTTGCACTCATCAGCACAGAAACTGTGCAATGGACGTACATGGACGTTTCAACATGACAACGATCCAAAGCACAAGGCCAAGTCGACCTGTCATTTGATACAGCAGCCTAAAGTGAAGGTTCTGGATTGATCATCTCAGTCTCCTGACCTCCTGGCCACTCTGAGGAGATCACAAATGTGCAGTTCATGCAAGACAGCCCAAGAATTTACAGGAACTGGAGGCTTTTTGCCAAGAACAATGGGAAGCTTTACCATCTGAGAAAATAAAGAGTCTCATCTACAAATACAACACAAAAGACTTGAAGCTGTTATTGATGTTAAAGGTGGCAATACATGGTATTAAGAACCGGGGTATGGGGATCAAACTTTTGATCAGGGTCATTTGGGTAGTTTCTGTCGTCATTATAATTTTAAAAGAATAAACACTGACAACTGATAACTGACAATAAATGGCTTCACTGAACTTCTATCAGTGAAAGAAAGGTTTTTGTGTTATCATTCATATTCTTTAAAAAATGTCCCAAAAAATATTATTTTTACAATATCTGCCAGGATATCTAATGTAATGTAAGTCTTCACCTTCACAGTATTCACAAAATTTCACTTACCATAACACATAGTAAAAATAACTCCCATCAGTAGATAAATTACCCTCAGGCTTCATTTTGTCTCTTACTAAATCACTTCCAATGTAGAAACTGCTGCCATATAATCTGCCATCTTTTTAATTGACCAACTCAAACATAATACACAGATATGTAATTTTACTTAGGCTATCTTGTATCTGGCTTGGAGTCTAACCATTATCAGCTCATTTTTAGACCATGTTTCAGCTGTTGGTTGTTAATGTTTGTGTCATTTACAACATTTTGGGAGAAGCATTTCTGTTAACAGCTTTTTTTTTTTTGCCGTAATGCTTTCTGCCTCTGTTGCAGTGTTATAAACAGTGTTAATGTGTTGGACAGAGTAAGCCTCCATTAAAAGCTTGTATACATTGTTGGCAGCATCATGTACACACGGCTGTTTATGTGGAAGCAGGTTTATTTACATTAGGTTACACTGGCTAGCAGGCCTGACAACAATCTGTTTAATACACTCAATGTGCTGTTGTTAGGGGCTGCTTCATGTCCGACTGGTAATTAACTCACGCTTATACTAATGTAACTTTAGGGGCTATCAGCAGCACTCAAGTAAATTGCAGATAAATTTTTTGAATATAAGAGTTTTTGTGTGCATCCCTAATTGCCATGCCATGTATAAATGTCTTGATAGGACACCCCTTTACAATGTCATCAGCCAGAGGTAATGCTAGCTGTACTTCATGGTTCAGTCAGCACTGCCACTTCTGCAGACAGTTTATTCACTCGCGCAGAATTATTCCCTCCTCCTTGACACTGGCAGCTTGGCTCACATTCTTTTTTTGTCAGTTAGCTATGTTTCTACACTCTATCTTAAACCTACCCTGCTCTGGAGTAAATTAGACGCTCAGCATGTTTCCATAGAGATCTACCTTGATAGAAAGTGAAGCAGATTTGTGATACTGGAAACCCAGGGTTGAACCCAAAGTTACCTAACTAATCCCTTAATCCAACTTCATAGTACATGGACTGATGTGGTTATATAATAGTCTCCTGTGTTCATCTCTTTCATCTTGAGAACCACAAATAAGTAACCTGTTGTGGTAATTCCAGATTTATGGAAATTAGGTGTATATCATTTTGAGAAATTTTGTTGCAATGCTTCATGTTAAAAAGTAGATTGCCGTTGGGAACAGCTGCTGTTGCCTCATGAACAAGATCTGGATAATATTATTATCTTGGGCAGTAGCCGACAAAAATTTAGTCCTGCATAGAAGGGGTCTTGGGGGATTGTATTTGCTGTAGCACTATGGCTTTAACGCTGTTGGTGAAAGTCTGAAATACATTTGCATAGCTTCATATTTCGAATGTTGACTGTTTTTGAGTGTGTCCTGCATCTGCTGCTGATGCATGACTTAGCATGTTTTATTCATTCGTCTTTTATTTATTCATTTACTTTAGCTTAGTTTCGTCAGGTGTGACTGGAGCCTACCCCAGCCACTTTTGGCCTGATGTGGGGTACATGGCCATTTAGTTGCTGGGCATCATAAACAAAGAATAATGAGACAAGACAAGACAAGAAATGTATTTATTTATTCACATTTTTTATGAGGATTAATCCCTTGAGATGAATCATCTTGTTTATGAGGGGGTCCATTTACTAGGGACAATTTAGAGTTGCCAATTAACCTATACATGCATGTCGTTGGAGGGTGGGAGGAAGCTGGAGCACCCGGAGAGAACCCACGGTAACACGTGGAGGACATGCAGACTCCTCACAGAAAGGACGGAGTCAACAGAGAATGTTTAAGTTGGCCGGGTTTTGAACTCACAACCTTCTAGCTGTGAGGCAGGAGTGCTAACCACTCTGCCATGTGCACCCCAATTTATTATTGTATAGCCCAATATGATTTGGCTATACAATACACACATATACACATATACAAGAGCTCTGCTTTATCCGAGTTCAGATTGAGGAAGTTTTGAGACATCCATGTTTGATTTTTCACCTGGTGGACGGAGGACACATCCCAGTGACGCTAACAATCAGGCGAGTGTATCTCTCCTGGCATTGTCCTAAAGTTATGTATTAATTATTTCTTAAACATTGTCAACACTTTAACTGTGCACCACACCTCATTCATTGTTATTCTGGTTATATTTCTGCTAGAGTTTAGTAATAGATTTGCTGCCATTTTGTGAACAGGGCACTTCTCTTTGTGCTAGCTAACATGCTAGCGGGTTTTGAGCATTTGAATTAGCCTGATCATACCTCGATTGTTTGTTTGGTATGATTGTTGTCTTACCAGTGGTTAGTTTTGTTATGTTTACAGAGTTTTCCGTTTAACTTGTGGTTAGTACTGCTGTGTGTAAATGTTAGAATCTATCATTGTGAGTTGTGAACAGTTGGTTTGACTTAGCTGTACGTACACTAGCTTAGCTAAGCTATTCTGTGTGGTTGTTGCTTGTGGCAATGGTTTGCCATTCTTGTTCGGTATTACTAGATAGGTTGTCTCTATTAGAGAGACGTGTTTGTGAGTTAGAGCAGCTAGATCAGCATAGAGAGGGTTTGGTTACTTTAGATGTGTCAGGGTTTCCTGATAGTATCAGATGCAGGTCTGATAGCAGTCCTGCTAGCGATAGCTCCAGTTGGGGCTCAGCTGTCTCGGCAGTTGTTGCAAAGAGCGCTACGTTTGAGCCGGTCTGGCGGCGCAGGCGTGGAGGCAGCTTGAAGTCTCCGGTTGTCCGCCCCTGTCCGCGGTCACCCCCTCTGACCGCGCTGATCACCGGCCTGTTTCCTCTGCGCCTGCCAACCTGAGCAAGCATCGTACTCTGGTGATAGGAGACTCCATTACCCGCAATGTTAGACTCGAGACGCCAGCCATTGTCCACTGTTTACCGGGGGCCAGAGCTTCCGACATAGAGGCTAATCTTAGGGTGCTGACATCACACAGGGAGGGAGAGTTTCCTCAGACACATACTGGCACTACATACAAGCAGATAGTTATTCATGTCGGCACCAATAATGTGAGAATGAGGCAGTCAGAGGTAACCAAAGATAGCCTAGCCAGGACTCTTGAACTAGGAAACAAGAGTCAGCATCGATTAATTGTCTCTGGCCCCCTCCCCGTAAGGGATAGTGATGAACAGTATAGCAGATTGGTTTCCATTAACCGGTGGCTGGCCCGGCATTGTAGTCAGAAAGGTTATGGTTTTGTGGATAACTGGCCTTCTTTCTGGGGCCGCCCAGGCCTGCTGAGGGCAGACGGCCTGCATCCTACTGGACATGGTGGTGCCATTTTGTCTAGTAGTATAGACAGGTGCATTCGGTGCATTTGACACAAGGAATCTCAGCAGGTCGCAGGAATTAGAGAACCTGCTAGTCATGATAGTGTAGGTGTTGAACTGGATAATGTAGAAGTTTTTAGTTGTCTGGTTAGGCCGTGTTATCCTGATGTCTACTGCCTAAATCTGTTAGATATGGTTAATTTATTTAGTCCTAAAACACATCTGAAGACTCACAGAGTCAGTGACCCAAAAGCATCCTGTCCACATGTTATTATAACGCGGAGGCAATCTTTTAAATCCAGCAGAACTGTTAGAGCTCGACAACTTGTTCCTGTCGCTATCTCTCCACTGGACCAGCCTTCAAATGTCTGCTCTACATCAAGACTGAAGATCGGTCTCCTGAATGTGCGGTCTCTATCCTCCAAAGCACTCCTAATTAATGATCTTATTGCTTCTCATAGCTTGGGTTTACGTTGTCTTTATGAAACTTGGCTTAGGCCCAATGTTTTTCTGCCACTAAATGAAGCCTCTCCCCCATTTATAAAGCTGCATTTTGCTTTACAGGTACATTATCACAGCCAAAATTTAACTCATTCGACATGTTACTCATCAAACATATTTCTTCTCAAATAAACGGAAGGAAACCATTTTATTTTGCTGTAATCTATCGCCCTCCAGGTCCCTACTCTTCTTTCTTGGATGAGTTTGGCGTTTTCCTCTCGGACTTAATAACCCATGCTGATAACATCCTTCTAGTTGGTGACTTAAATATTCATCTAAATAAGGAGTGTGATCCTCTGGCCAGAGCATTTCAATCACTGATTTCAACCAGTTTGTTCATGAGCCCACACACATTAGTGGAAACTATCTTGATCAAGTTTTGGCTCGGGGAATAGATGTTTCCCATCTCTTCGTTTCCTCTCTTTCATCTGCTGTCTCAGATCACTCACTGGTGGAGTTCAAGATAAGTTACACATTTCCCTCAAATTCCGACAAATGCGTAGTGTCTTCACAAAATTTTACCGCAGCTGCAATGGAAGTGCTTGCCACACGGCTGACAGATGTTCTTCCTAATTTAACTACATCTGGAAACTCAGTAGAGGCCTACACAGAGGAGGTCCATGCTACCCTCTCAGCCATCACCGACTCAGTGGCACCCCTCAGGACAAAGCCCAGACCAACCAGACGACCTACGCCATGGTATAATGAGGAAACGCGGGCTTTGAAACAGGCCTGCAGGAGTTTTGAACGCAAATGGCGCAAGTCAAAAACAAATCTAAATAATCAAAATTGATGTTTGTGTGTAAACACCTATAAGCACGCCCTCAGCACTGCAAAAACTGCCTATTTTTCATCTCTAATCAAAGAAAACCGGCATAACCCCAGGTTTCTCTTTGGGACAGTTGCTAAACTAATCCAACCAAAAACAACTGAAGACTCCTCTCCCTTTAGTGCACAAGACTTTTTGATTTCTTTAATTATAAGATTGAAGATATCAGGGATAATATTTTGTTTTTGTCTTCTTTAGCTCCGTGCCCCAATCACTTGGACTGACAAAGATGGTTTCTTCATGTAAAGCAACTCCTGTGCCTTCTGGATATCCTGCAGCAAAACAGCTTAAAGAACTGTGGCCCTATGTGGGGCAAATTATGTGAAACATTATAAACTTGTCCCTGTCTACTGGCACCGTTCCTTCCCTTTTCAAACAGGCTGTGGTCAAACCCCTGCTCAAAAAACCAACTCTGGATCCTGGATGCCTAAATAATTTTCATCCTGATTCCAATTTACCTTTTCTATGTAAAGTTTGTTAAAACAACTTACTCTATATCTATCGGAAAATGACCTCCTCGAGCCGTTTCAGTCTGCCTTTAGGGCCTCTTATTCCACTGAAACAGCTTTAGTTAAAGTGACTAATGATCTCCTCCTTCAGATGGACGAGGACTCATCGGCTCTACTGTTATTGCTTGATCTCAGTGCTGCATTTGATACGATTGATCATGCAGTGCTAATCAACAGACTAAAATATTGTTTTTGGCATCTCTGGCTCTGCTCTTGCTTGGTTAGAATTCGATTTGTGTCATAGGTCTAATTTTATCTCCTTTAATAAATCCTTCTCCTCCACGGAAATTCAATGTGCCACAAGGGTCTGTGCTTATACCATTGGGACAAATCATCAGAAGTTATGGAGTAAACTTCCACTGTTATGCCGATGATACACAGCTGTATCTACCAATAAAAGCAAATAATACTACTGACATCATGCTTCTAGAGGCCTGCCTTGTTTGTATTAAGACAAGACAAAACAAGACATTTATTTTTGTATAGCCCAATATCACAACAACAGTCGCCTCAAAGGGCTTAAATGACCGCATTAGACAACATCCCCTGTCCTTAGACCCTCCATCAGGGTGAGGAAAAACTCCAAAAAAAACCCCGTCGGGAAAAAAGAGAAACCTCAGGGAGAACCACAGAAGGAGGGATGCACTCCCAGGACGGACAGGCCGTGCTGGAATGTGTCCAGGATAGTAAATACATATAAATACACAACATATTCACAAAAAACAGCGTCCAGTGTCCACTCTGTGTGTGTGTGTGTATAAGGTGGATGGGACCTCACCCAACATCAAGGAAGATGAAAGATGAGCTGTGGGTCCTCACACTGGAGCAGAGTCGGGGATACACATGACCCAGCAGATCAGAGGTTTGCGTCCACCCTAGGAGGAGGTAGAAAGAAAAAAAAAGTGCTAAATAATACTGAAAATAGGCAGATGTAATAATACTATCAGCGGTTGAGTGTGTACCTACAGCTACAACCAGTGTAAACCTAACCCTATGATCATCAGTCTCCATACGTTTGGTGAAATAAGTATGTTTTGAGTTTGCTTTTGAAAATCTCAACAGAGTCAGATCGCCGCACTTCCACCGGGAGCCCATTCCACAAATATGGGGCTCTATAAGAAAAGGCTCTGTAGCCAGCAGACTTCTTCTTTATTCGAGGAAGTTGAAGGAGGCCAGCGTCCTGAGAGCGAAGGGTACGAGCTGGAGTATACCAGGTGATAAGGTCAGATAGGTAAGAGGGCGCGCGTCCACAAAGGATTTTATAGGTTAACAAGAGAACTTTGAAATCAGCTCTAACATGAGGAAGCCAGTGTAATGAAGCCAGGACCGGAGTAATGTCATCGAACTTCCTGGTCTTTGTTAAAAGTCTGGCGGCTGTATTTTGGACCATTTGTAGTCTGTAAGTACATTTCCTCGGCAGTCCAAAGAATAACGCATTGCAGTAGTCCAGCCTGGATGTGACAAATGCATGAATGAGAATTTCAGCATCAGTTAAAGAGAGGCAGGAGTGAATTTTTGAGGAAATTCCTCAAGTGAAAAAGCTCAGTTTAGTGACCTCACTAATGTGCTGCTGCAGAGATAGTGTGGGGTCAAAAATGACACCCAGGTTCCTTGCAGTGTTGTCGTGCTCCAAAACACAGTTCTTGATTGAGACAGTAAAATTGAAGAACTTGTGTCGATGACTGGCAGGACCAATTAACAAGAGCTCTGTTTTATCCGAGTTCAGATGGAGGAAGTTTTGAGACATCCATGTTTTAATTGAAACGAGGCAGGCCTCTAGACGCATGATGTCAGTAGTATTATTTGCTTTTATTGGTAGATACAGCTGTGTATCATCGGCGTAACAGTGGAAGTTCACTCCATAACTTCTGATGATTTGTCCTAATGGTGTAACATATAGTGAAAAAAGTATGGGACCGAGCACAGACCCTTGTGGCACACCGAACTTCACTGGTGCCGTGGAGGAGAAGGATTTATTAAAAGAGACAAAATGAGACCTATCACACAGATAGGATTCTAACCAAGCAAGAGCAGAGCCAGAGATGCCAAAAACAATATTTTAGTCTGTTGATTAGCACTGCATGATCAATCGTATCAAATGCAGCACTGAGATCCAGCAATAACAGTAGAGCCGATGAGTCCTCGTCCATCTGAAGGAGGAGATCATTAGTCACTTTAACTAAAGCTGTTTCAGTGGAATAAGAGGCCCTAAATGCAGACTGAAACGGCTCAAGGAGGTCATTTTCTGATAGATATAGAGTAAGTTGTTTTAGCACAACTTTTTTGAAGACTTTAAATAGAAAAGGTAAATTGGAGACAGGATGGAAATTATTTAGGCATCCAGGATCCAGAGGTAGTTTTTTTTGAGCAGGGGTTTGACCACAGCCTGTTTAAAAAGGGAAGGAACGGTGCCAGTAGACAGGGACAAGTTTCTAATGTTTAATATAATTTGCCCCACATAGGGCCACAGTTCTTTAAGCTGTTTTGCTGGCAGGATATCCAGGAGGCACGTAGTTGCTTTACATGAAGAAACCACCTTTGTCAGCTCATCGAGAGATACAGGATCTAAGACTAAGAGACGAGAGGTCGGTGGATCCAAGTGAATGGGACCCGGAGCTGAGGAAGACAAAAACAAAATGTTATCCCTGATATCTTCAATTTTATGATTAAAGAAATCTAAAAAGTCTTGTGCACTAAAGGGAGAAGAGTCTTCAGTTGTTATTGGTTGGATTAGTTAGCAACTGTCCCAAAGAGAAACCTGGGGTTTTGCCGGTTTTCTTTGATTAGAGATGAAAAATAGGTAGTTTTTGCAGTGCTGAGGGCGTGCTTATAGGTGTTTACACACAAACACCACTTTTGATTATTTAGATTTGTTTTTGACTTGCGCCATTTGCGTTCAAAACTCCTGCAGGCCTGTTTCAAAACCCGCGTTTTCCTCATTATACCATGGCGTAGGTCGTCTGGTTGGTCTGGGCTTTGTCCTGAGGGGTGCCACTGAGTCGGTGATGGCTGAGAGGGTAGCATGGACCTCCTCTGTGTAGGCCTCTACTGAGTTTCCAGATGTAGTTAAATTAGGAAGAACATCTGTCAGCCGTGTGGCAAGCACTTCCATTGCAGCTGCGCTAAAATTTTGTGAAGACACTACGCATTTGTCGGAATTTGAGGGAAATGTGTAACTTATCTTGAACTCCACCAGTGAGTGATCTGAGACAGCAGATGAAAGAGAGGAAACGAAGAGATGGGAAACATCTATTCCCCGAGCCAAAACAAGATCAAGATAGTTTACACTAATGTGTGTGGGCTCATGAACAAACTGGTTGAAAGACATGGTCGCAAGCAGTGATTGAAATGCTCTGGCCAGAGGATCACACTCCTTATTTAGATGAATATTTAAGTCACCAACTAGAAGGATGTTATCAGCATGGGTTATTAAGTCCGAGAGGAAAACGCCAAACTCATCCAAGAAAGAAGAGTAGGGACCCGGAGGGCGATAGATTACAGCTAAATAAAATGGCTTCCTTCCGTTTATTTGAGAAGAAATATGTTTGATGAGTAACACTTCGAATGAGTTAAATTTTGGCTGTGATGATGGACCTGTAAAGCAAAATGCAGCTTTATAAATGGCTGCAACACCACCACCGAGTTTCGACGTGCGACCTACCTGTGCATACGCATAATCAGGGGGAGAGGCTTCATTTAGTGGCAGAAAAACATTGGGCCTAAGCCACGTTTCACAAAGACAAAGTAAATCCAAGCTATGAGAAGCAATAAGATCATTAATTAGGAGTGCTTTGGAGGATAGAGACCGCACATTCAGGAGACCGATCTTCAGTCTTGATGTAGAGCAGACATTTGAAGGCTGGTCCAGTGGAGAGATAGCGACAGGAACCAAGTTGTCAAGCTCTAACAGTTCTGCTGGGTTTAAAAGATTGCCTCTGAGTTATAATAACATGAGGACAGGATGCTTTTGGGTCACTGACTCTGTGAGTTATCAGATGTGTTTGAGGACTAAATAAATTAACCATATCTAACAGATTTAGGCAGTAGACATCAGGATGACACGGCCTAACCAGACAACTAAAAGCTGCTACATTATTTAGTTCCACACCCGCACTATCATGACTAGCAGGTTCTCTAATTCCTGCGACCTGCTGAGATTCCTTGCTTAGAATGCACCGAATGCACCTGTCTATATTACTAGACAAAATGGCTAGGCTATCTTTGGTTACCTCTGACTGCCTCATTCTCACATTATTATTGCCGACATGAATAACTATCTGCTTGTATGTAGTGCGAGTATGTGTCTGGGGAAACTCTCCCTCCCTGTGTGATGTCAGCACCCTAAGATTAGCCTTTATGTCGGAAGCCCTGTCCCACGGTAAACCGTGGATATTGGCTGCTGTCTCTGGTCTAATATTGCGGATAATGGAGTCTCCTATCACCAGACTACGATGTTCGCTCTGGTTGGCAGTCACAGAGGAAACAGGCTGGTGATCAGCACGGACAAGCGGACTTTAAAGCGCCGAAAACCGGTTGTCGGTCAGAGTAGGTGACCGCGGACAAGAGCGGAAAACTAATAAATGCATAACTTTAGGACAATGCCAGGAGAGACACTTGCCTGATTGTTAGCATCACTGTGATGCGTCTTCCGTCCACCAGGTGAAAAATTTAAGGGATGTCACATAAGCAGTGGGTATACCACTGATATCGCCATAGATCAGTACAATGTACAGTAAAAGGCCCATTATCAGTTAACTCATCTACCTTATAGCTCTGTTTCAGATTCTAGAATGGAATCACAAAACTACCATCTTTGTCAGTAAATCATGCTTTGAGATGCAAGTCTTACTATTTACTTTCATAGCAGTATTCAAACACTTTGTGGTGATTTCATTTGGTCAGGAGACGTGGCATTACAGCAGTGTTGTAGTTGAGTCACCAGTTTTCAAGTCCAAGTCACTTTTAAGTCCTCAGTGTTCAGTGTCCTCAAGTATAAGCCCAAGACCAAGTCACCAAAGACTAGTCCAAGTCAAGTCCGAGTTGGGTCATCATCAATTAAAGGCCAAGTCCAAGTAGGAGTCATCCCAAAAAGTTCTATTTGAGTCCGAGTTCAGACATCTTTAGTTGAAATGCAAGTCCAAGTCACTAAAGAAAGGTCCAAATCGAGTCCGAGTCAAATCAAAGTGAGTTAAAAATCAGAAGGTTAAATGAGAGCAGCTCATCCCTCTTTGAACACATGCAACAGGCAGAGGTTGTTTTGTTGTCTCTAAGCGTGACTTGCGATTCATCAGTTCTTAAGTCCGAGTTGAGTCACGAGTCCTTGAGGTTTACCCTCGAGTCGAGTCAAAAGTCACAAAAATGAGCCCGATGACTTGAGCACTCCATCTCTGCGTTATGTACACATGCATGAACGTGTGTTCCAATGTGAAAAGCACACAACCCGTACTGGACGCCCCACTGCCTGAGAGCCCCATAACCACACCACTTAACCTCAGCATCACTCTCCCACTGAGACCCTCACCACTTCCATTCAGCACAAAACTCTCCCACATATTGCCGCCATAAATTTACCCAGTGTCATAAATTCTCGAGCTATACATCCTACTCTTTCAAGCAGGTTTTCCTTGGCATGTGAAATTATCCAAGATATTGAGAAGCCTATACATTTCTGACAAAAGGAGCTCCTATGGATACATAGTTTAAATTTTTGTGCCAGAAGTCAAGAAACAACCCATTTCCTTCATTAAACAATTTTCACATTTTAGAAAATAGTTTAAATATCATTCCAAGACTTTTTAAGACTCCAAAACATCCTAAAATATGTAGTCTTTCAGGGGGCGCTAATAAAACGACATGCCAGAACGGTATGTGTCACTGCACACACGTTGGGGTAGGAAGTGAGTGAGCACTTGGGAAGTCTGGGAGTATTGCATGTCTTCTAACACTAACATTCTTGAAGTAGGTCAAGTAGAGCAGTCGTTCCCAGCCATTTCCATCAAGTGAGCTGACCCACAAAGGAGCAGCAGCTGCAGGGATGCGTTGGCACTGTGGACCCCCACTCACTTCAGCCACCTTCAGCCTGTTTTAGCTTCTGCTAGACCTTATTGTTATATCATTCGGTGCAGTCCTGCTGTCAACAAAGTATTAGCCTGATCTTGAAATGAAACAGTTTACTTTTCCCATTCTCAACATTCTAAACCACTACTCATCACTTCAATTATTTTAGATTTACTGATGTGTACACATGATTAATCCTGATGTTGAAAAATAATCACTGATGCCGTAATGCGTCTGTAAACCCTTCCACAAGAAATGTCACCACTTAAGCAGTTCACCTTTAGTCATGTTTATGCCAGTTTCATCAGGAAAAACTAGGTATAAGTTTTTAAAGTATTTACATACAACTTGCTTAACAGTTTGAGGCATCCATTGACTTGTAGCTTGTAGCCTTTACCTGATATAGCCCAAATGTCAATGTTGCTTACCCTTGTGGTTCTCCGCCTTCTGTTTTGTCAACTTCATTATATTTCTATTGATATTCTTAGTTTTTTAAACGGGTTAGATACAAAATTATTAACAAATTTATTGCAGATTATGTTTGTTGTTACTGAGATGTGTCTATACATCTATTCTACTGTTGGTAATTAGGCGACTCACCGTCTAAACCCAAGGTTGTGGCCGTTGAGCCCCATGCTTCTCCTTCTCTTAAATGGGTGGTTGGTGTTGTTGCCTAAAGTTACTCAACTTTAAGAATAATTTCTCATTGTTCCTGGTGCAACATTCTCTCTGGTCCTGGTCTAGTGCAATGTGGGATGTTTACATCAACATGGTGATAAGCTTTTATTGTTGAGATGTTCCTGGGACGCAGACGGCGTAAATTGTCAGACTGACTAAAAAAGAAAACAGGTGATGCAATGCTACCGTGATGCCATGCTATCGTTGCCGTAATGCGATGCTCCTAATTTGGTGTAAATTGGGGGACCTAAACTTTGTTAAGTGTTTCCTTGAATCTCTTCCAATGTATAATATCTCACGTCTTAGTCTTGATACCTAACTGTTTTTGTTTTGGTGTTGATAATTACACTTGCTTCTAGTTTTTTGTTTTGGTCTTGGTTACTATGGTTTTGACTAGAACAAGAAGTGTTCTGGACCCGGTACTTTATGAAGAAAGAGAAAATCCAACTTTAATAAAACTGACTGGCAGATGTTAAAACGGTAACAACACAATTTGCTAAATGTATTATTTTTGTACGTTTAAAGAGACGTTAAAACAAGAACTATATGTGTCAGATACTGTATTGTGGTTTAAATTTACAGCACATTCTCCTTTAGACACTACTAATCCATAAGGTGACATAACGTATTTAGTTGGGAGGAAAGTTGAGGTGGTGGATTGGACAAAAAAAAAAAAAAAACTGACTCTCTTTTTTCTGGTGGTTAATTTAAACATTAGGTTATCGTTATTGCAATATTACCAATACTCTTTGCATGTCAAAAAAATTGTCCAGTGCACTAAAGCTAGAGGCCATTGATCATGGTTTGTTGTAATACTTTCCCAATGTCAGTGTCCCTCATACTAAATATAAAAACATCCTAATTTTGCTCATGGGTGTATTATTAGAATTCAAGGCCAGATTATAGCAAACTAATAAAGCTAGTAGACCGTAATTTTGACAGTAAAACAGCACCAGAGCTCCATAAGGGGGCCCAACTATTTCAACAACAGTACGTAATATTAACACTCTACAAAAATAGATATGTGGCAAACTAATCATGGAGGTCCATGAGCCGCTGCGCTTGAAAAAAGTATGTGGCTCTTTAGCTGCTAAATGACCCACTCACTTCCCCATCCAGCTGCTAAGTGTTCCCATGTGTGGTGTGGTGCTGGGCACGGACGCTTTCTGTAAAAATACCTGCGAGCTGCAAATGAGGTTGATTCAGGGTTACAGCGGCTGAAATCAAAAACTGGTTGGTGGACTTCTCCTGTGCCCAGAGTTAGCTTTCTCGGGCAGTTTTTGTAAGCTTTTCATTGTTAGAATGTTTGCAGCTGATCCTTAGCCTTCCCAGCCATCCTAGTTCCTTTTCTTTTGTATAAATTAGTTGATCCATGGATTCCATTGCTCTAAAGGGAAAGTGTTTTCGACCCATTCACTCTGCTTATACTTTCACTGCTGGCCAAGGCCAAATTAACCAAGCTCAGGGCTTATCACACAATGGTATATGTTGCATCAATGAGGCACATTTTAGTAATGTTTTCGGTCAATTCTGTTCACAGAAGAGAGATTATTTTTTCCCCCCATAATGCAGTCTCTGAAAGCAGAAACAGCTGATAATCCCTTTAAGTTAATTTAAATGCATTAACTGTTTTTGTTGTTTTAATAAATAATCAGAATTGACGAGTCTCTGCCAATATATAGACATTAAACTGCCCCTACAACTAAACAGAAAAACAAATGATTGGTCTAGTAGAATTGATCTGGTTTGAATAAGTTTGAGTGGGAGGAGTTACCCGATCCACTTCTCTTTCCTAAAAAAGCTATTCTTCAACATTCCACAATGTTAGCTCAGTAGGGGTAAAATGGACCCCTTTGGCGGTTATAGATAAATGATTAAATTCTAAATTCTAAAAAGCTTAGAGTAAACAGATTTTTAAAGCCATTTGGGGAAAAAACACATACAGTTGAAAATTCAAAATGACCCCTTGGTGGTTCAAGTGCTAAAGGGTGTCAATCCATAAAACGGGTGTGTTGTTGCTTTAAGTTCATTGTGTGTGGCATTGCTGTGATCGTTCATCCGTGAATCATTGTGATCGCTCAGGCTTTGCTCTCGTGTCTCTGCTCCTGACAGCGGGCCCTGATTAGTGAGTCTTTACAGACGAGGCACGGTAACCAAAACAGAGGAGGGGAGGCTGGAAAACACACAACCAACAGACACACTCATCACAGCGCACAAGCATCACGCCCACGTCTGGAGGCGTCTCTCCGTCCATGTGTCCACCAGTGTCAGCGGGCCTTTGGGAACAGGCGCTACTTTCCATTCATTTTGAAGTGAACCTTTGAAATGTCACAAAAAGAATTGGATGTTACTCGATGTGAGAACTCAGACGGGTAGAATAAAGTGCATTTGAACATTACAAGAAGAAGGTTGTATTGGGTTGTTTCCAAGTATTTCAATGCTCAACACAATTAACAGAGCTGCATCTGTGTTTTTTAATCAACTCATTCCATTTTACAGCCTTTCCTATGCCTCTCCAGATCCTTGGAGATTTCAAATTTTTTGTGCTCTGGAGATCTAGCAATTGTTCCTTCATTCAACTCTTTAAAGATGGCAATGCGTTTGTCCTAATGAAGTCCACAGAAGTCTTCATTTAGGGAGAGACCTTCAGACACCCGAGACCCACATGTTTAGCAGGACCAAGATTTCACTAAGTTTAGAACAATGCCTTAAAATATTATTAATCTGGTACAATTTAGTCAAATGCTTGGGCTTGCACAAATTTGTCATTTTGGCAAAAACTCAGATTTAATAATAATAATAATAATAATAATAATAATTAAAGCCGCAAGCGGAAATAAAGGCCCTCGCCTCCCTTGCGACCGCGGGTACACATGTACTCAGAGGAATGCATTTCGTGCTCTAAAGTGTAAACTTCACGATAATGTCAAATAACCGGCCTGTGCCGCTGCTTGAATCTTCTTCTGGCTGGAGCCTGCTTCATCACCTCGGGCCTGTGCTACTGCTGGGGCCTGCTACACCACCTTGTATTTAGAGTTAAAGGTCTCCACATTCCCTGCTTTTCCTGTTATCTGTCTGAACTTTTGAAAATAATAGATTATGCTTGGGCTAAGGCGAGAAAAACAAAGTACTGGCTGGAGATTTGCAATGACTCAGAAAGCACTGCACCCCCCTGTTAAAAAGTAAAAATGTAAATATTAGTTCTCTAAAATAACAAGTTTGCCAGTTCCAAAAGATTCTGATGAGTTTTCCAAGACTCTAGTCTTGGCTCTGGAGGAGCGTCCTCCAAAGGAAGCATCCTGGCATTTGGGAAATGGCATTTATTTCCCAAAGAAATGGGTGCCTCTTCACAGGCTCATTACAACCACAGCCACAAATGTATCAAAAAACAAACTGATAACTTTTATTGGCACTCGTGTTTAGATAATACTCAACAAATTTGGGGCCTTTTAGAAGAAAACACATTGGGTTTAATCTTTTGACGCGAGGGGTGCGATTTAGGTGGTTGCGCGTTCCACCCCACATGGGGGACTTCCTGTCGAGTTTAGGCTGTTGCTGTCATAGACTTTTCTGTTTGGCCTGAGGTGTCCTATGGATGTACCAAGTTTCATTTTTTTACGTTGGAAAAAATTACTTTCACTTTCCATAGGCTGAATATATTTTCATTTTCCAGGGGTCGCCACTGAGTCATTTCTTTTTATTATTTTTTCAAATACTTAAAATACATACATTTTTAGCCAGGCTTGAGTTTAGTGGCCAATAAAATGTACTTTTTTGCGCACATTTACTCGGTCAAAATTGAGGATCATTTTGCAGAAAAATTTAAATAAAAAAATATATATAAATTGAACAAAAACAACAAGAAAATTTTGTCTATTCTGTCTATTTTGCACATGTGGGTTTAGCTCATTTTGCCTAAGTTTGGTGTTTGTTGAATGAAGCAGCTATTTTCTGTCAATTTTTAAAAGTGAGGTGTATTCTAAGGCGGTTAACATTTTCAATTCAAAATGGTCGCCTTCTCGTGTGTGATAGGGTGTGGTCCCCATTGGCTTTTATGTTCATAAGCCCATGCTGGATGTGTGTACCAAGTTTCATTTGCCTACGACAAACTAAAATTTTCCCTACCCATTGACCTTTTCCACATATTTGCGGCGTTGCTATGGCAACACATTTATAGATCGGGGGTGGTTGTCATTGGCTTTTATGTTTGTCATGACATAAGAGATGTGTGTACCAAATTTTATGTCTCTATGACAAACTAAATTCTTGGGTCCCATTATAAGTTTGTAGGGGGCGCTAGAGGGCCATTTCTAAAGATAACCATTTTATTTACATATCTTTGTGTTAAGGTCATGAATGTGCACAAACGCCTTTTTGGGTCCAACTTGATCCGAGAAGGCGTTTAAGAGTTAAGGGATATTTTATTTTCACAAAAATGGTCACCTTGTTACAGGCTTGCCACACCCACACCCGATAAGATATCAAAAACAAAATGACAACTTATGTAGATGATACTCACCAAATTTGGGGCAATTTAGATTTAAACACAATGAGTTGAATCTTTTGGCGTAGGGGGTGCAATTTAGGTGGTCGCGATCTTTAACCCCACATGGCGGACTTCCTGTTGAGTTTACGCTGTGGCTGTCATAGACTTTTCTGTTTGCCCTGAGGTGTCCTATGGATGTACCAAGTTTTGAATTTCAACAAAGGAAAAAATGTACTTTCACTTTCCATAGGCCCAATGTATTTTGACTTTTCTAGGGGTCGCCATTGATTCATTTTTCATATTTTTCGGGGACTTCAAATATATAAATTTTTCGCCGACCTTGAACTTTGGGCCCAATAAAAATGACTTTTCGTACATTTTCACTCAATCAAATTGAGGATCATTTTGCAGAAAAAAAAAATAAATAAATAAATAAAATAACTTGAGCAAAAACTATAGGCCCTCCCGGTTATCAACAGCTCGGGCCTAAAAAATACGATACCAACCACAAATTCTGCACATCTGCTGTTTGGTAAATGGCCACTGAACACACCCAGTAAATCCAAGACAGTCAAGTGGGATGAGTTGTTTTTAATTTTGTGTAATGCTTACTTTTCAATTACACTCTTTTCTAATATGTTCAATAAGTGTTTTGTCCTTTTGTATTACCTGTATTAAATTATATTTTAGCTTAATACTAATCCAGTACTATCCAGTACTAAGTTTACACTTATTGTGGCGTTTCACAGCAGCAGCCTGGGTTCGAATCCCAGCTCAGCTCCATTCTCATCTACTACTACTCTCTTGTAATAATGGATTGGATTTAGCACTTTTCAATGCTATCAAAGCATTTTATCATTTTAAATCACTCCACAGGCACACACTGGTGGTTTTTGGATTTTCTTATTACATTTTATAAATAATAATGATAGAGGTTGTAGGTTTGAATCCCGGCTCAGCCCACTGCTCATCCACTGTCCAATAAGGGCTAAAAAAAGGCTTAATCTATAAAATGTCTTCCCATAATGAAACCACAGATGGTTCTGGTCTGAGGTTGATTCCCATTCATGATGTCACTAATCTCAACAACCTCAAATGACACTGTCGAGAATGTATGTCGTACAGCTTGTGTGTGAAAGCCACCCCTCCGAAGGGACCTCGCCCATGTGTGCAGTCATTTTAATCACAAACATATTTTCATTTTCTTCCAGTTTTTTTCCTAACTTACTCTCATATAGAGACACACACACTCATGCTCCATGCCATGCATTTGACAGTGACGCACAGCCCTGTTGGATTTGGCAAAAATGAAATTCAGATGTGTCAAGGAGTCTGATAAACAACCTGCAGGGAGCCAGCTGCTACACCGTGCTGCTCACACGACCAGGCTCTGCCTTCAGAAAAGGAAGCAGGAAGATTGTGGGGGACTTTCATCTCTGAAGGACAGCTTAAAGACATATTTCAGAATTCTAATTAGTCTTTGCCTAAGACTGTTTAGCAGATGAACTTTGATGCAATTAATTTAGCATAAAAAAAAGAAGAAAAATGTGTTTAATAAAAATAACAAAAAATGAAAATCATGTAGTTTCATGTATTTACTGACACACACAGTTTTAAAGTTTGCATTTATTCTTGAGTCAGTGGCTCATCCGATAATGCCATATAGTGCAGAACAGCTTGAGTTTGAAGCTCCTGTCCCATGTAAATGCAAAACAAAATGCAAAGAAATGCAAGGTCCTAACTGAAACCTGCCCGGGCACTTGCCTAAGGATTGGGAATTTTCACAAACTACAGCTTAAAATCTTGGATTCCAGATACAGACCTGCAACCTATTTGAGAAATTAAACGAAAAAAAATTTCATGACAAAACATACAAGCAACTATTTCCCATCACATTAAAGTGTAGTTCTGCGCCGCACCCTTTATTTTACTCATTTAGAGTCAACACACAGTCATCACACATCCATTTTCATTGGGGTGTATGAGACAAACCACCAAAAGAGAGCTCAAAAGTTCAAATATAATTACTCTTTTTTTAACTGAACTCCCAAGATGTAATTTATGTGTTGAAGTAATTAAAAAATACTGCATGTTTTTTTCCCCATCCTATAAGTCCTCTGCAAAAACCAAACACATGCACACTTGTATTCATGTTACTAAGAAGCTTCTTAAAAGTTGACTGGAAATATCTGTAATATGGAAATAGACATCTCTGGTATATTAAGGCCATTGAGCAACAGCAGTTTACTATTAATATCTTTTTACATTAAAAACAGTTGTAGCAGCAAGTGTTGCCAGACCACAAGCTAGTATGATTTAGGGCTGATGTCTTGAATGCTAATGTTATCAATCCTGCAGAAATAGAGTGTGAGTGTGTGAGTAACAGCTATCAAAATCTAAAAAAGCATGGCTTACAGGCCAAATTTAGTGTTAGCTTGAACATAGGAGTTGAGGCTAAAGTGGTTCCATGAAGACTAGTCTGGACTAACACAGCCGGACTAAAGGCATCAGAACGCCCTGCATTTACCGAACCTTGAAGTCAAGCATTTATTCAATCAAGCCACACGGAAATAACATGTAAAAGACAGACAGTATCATTAGTGCATTATTAAGATAAATATTAAACGAAAAATGTTACTTTGGTTTTCCACAAAAGTTAAATCTATATAAGAAAGACTAAACAGTATTTTCACAATAAATGGCTTCACCCAACCACTAACTATGAGTGAAAAAAGGTTTTCACTCATAGTTATAAATATGTATATGTATCTTCATTCAAATCGCCAAATGGTGACCTGCTTCAGACTGGGCTAAAATTCATGTTGAGGTTGCTTCATGGAACAGAAAAATGTGCCAGACTTATCTAAATTAGCTTATTGCATTAGCTTGCTTCATGAAATACCCCCATAGTATATTTTGTATTTTAGGTAATATTTACATCAGTTGTCCACAGCAACAGGCTAAAAAGGGAAAGTTGCCACAATAGTGTTCATTAAGAGTGGTATTTAGGCAAACCTGCAAAGATCCGTCTTAAACTGAAAGCATATTTGTTGGAACTTGGAATGTTCACATTTTGTTTATGATTCAAGTCTACAATTTTTTAACACTAGTAATTTATACAAACCCAATCCAGAAAAAGTTGGGACACTGTAAAATTTAAACAAAAACACATTGCAATGATTTCACAAATCTTAGAGATATTGTCTGAATTAGCTCTTTTGAATTTGATGGCAGCAACACGTTTTGGGACAGTTGGCACAGGGACCACAAAAGACTAGAAAAGTAAGTGGTACTAATAAAACAACTGGAGGCAACTAATTAGGTTAGGACTGAGTATAAAAGGAGTATTTTAGAAAGACTCCTCTCACAGATGGGTAGAGGTTCATCAATCTATATAACATAATCAAAATACAAAAATCAAAAATCTTTGTGAAAGGGCCAGTGGTCAGTGTTGAACTTAAAGCGCAGTGGCTCTGTGGTAGAGCTGTTGTCCTTTAACTGGAAGGTTGGCGGTTCGATTCCTGCTCTCCCCACAGTTCATACTGTCGTCGTGCCCTTGGGCAAGACACTTAACCCTCCTTGCCTCCAGTGACACAGCTCTGGTGTATGATGTGAGACAACGGATAGCTTACGGCTAAAATCTGGCATGGTCCATTCATGTGGTTGTGCAACAATTAGACTTGACAAATCCAACATCATCAAACAGTTCCTACCACACACTCTCTGTGTTCAACACCTCAGCAGTACATATGATGGTGTCACTCCAGTCAGAGAAACACTGATATCTGAAAAAGCTTTTTGAGGTGAGGTGGTTGGATTTTGTTCAGTTTTATGCAGCTGAATGATGTTTTTGTTCTGGGCACAGAGTCAAAACGTTTCTTCAAAATTGCTTGGAGGGGATCAAAAAGGAATTGGACCGAGGAAGGGAAAACAGAAGTTTGTGGAAGGTAATTTTGTTCAAATTCTTTCTAATTATGTTTATATCACAATCTTTTCAGTGTCACCATGCTTGTAATTGTGAGAAACTTTTGACTTTTTGACTCTATCAAACTGGCTTCCTAACATGCTTGTGCCAATCATAACATTTGCAACAACACATCTATTTTTATACGTAACTGGCTCAAATTATCTTTACAATACAAACAAGTGAACATTGAGGAACATTCAGTTTTATTTTAGGTCATATTCTATCAATCTGGCAAAAGTAAGTTATTCCAGCCCTACTTCATACTCTGCCAACTCCTGACAGATGTGCTGATATCAAAGACATATAATATTTATACAGTCAGCCTGCCAACAGGCCGCGCACAATCTGTCTATCACTGTAAACAGCTGCAGGCTGCTGTGGGACAAAGAGCACATTGAGAAAACATTATTATAATGTTTACCATGTTTCTTTAAATGCCATAATTAAAATGGAAATCTCCAGAGTATTCTTTTTTATTTTATATTTGTAAACAATTTAATCGGCCAAGCTTTGACCATTGACTCTTAACCTGAACTGTTCGGGAAAGAAGTAATGCTAACTGATGTTTTTTTCATAGGATAAAGTTTATACATGTTTTTAAAAATGCACATATAGTCACCAACAATAAAATATTAACATTCTTTTATGCCAGCAAATTTGCAGAAACAATGAAACATAGAGCAGATGGAAGCCAATGATAATGTGGTTGACTTTATTCAAATGATTTTTTATTTCTGCATGTCCTCCACGTGTTACTGTTCTCTCCGGGTACTCCAGCTTCCTCCCACCGTCCAAAGACATGCATGTATAGGTTAATCTGCAACTCTAAAGTGTCCCTAGTGAATGAATGTGAGAGTGAATGGTTGTCTGTCACAGTCTGTCTCTAAATGTCAGCCCTGCGACTAACTGGCCACTGTCCAGGGTGTACCCCGCCTCAGGCCCAAAGCTGCTGGGATAGGCTCCAGTCACCCGCGACCCCTAACGGGACAAAGCGGTAGAAAATGAATGAATGAATGAAGCAAGCATCGTCAGGCTCCTCAATGAGGCCTGATATTTGATTTTTACTTTCTGGATCACAATTTCCTGGTTACACCAACAGGGTTTACTTTAAAATATAACACTGTTTAGTGTGCAAAATTTAAATTGATGACAAGAAACTTATTGAGTTAATACTCACTTTTATTTATTATAGCATCTCACAGTTTTAGCATAGTTTTAGAAAGAATTAGATTTTGTATAATTGTTTCTAGTTTAGTCATTCTAACACCTTGGTAGAATGACTTACATTCTTTAGATTTGAACTAAAAAAATATATATGTATATTATAACTACTGTACATTGCAATCAACCTTCAGGTGTATCCAGATTAATGATGGACTGGATTTTCTCTGCAACCACTTTGTTTTCCTCGACCACGGCTTAATCAGTTCCCTTCACACACTAGCACACACAGTGAGCGAGGTTGACCCGGAGGAGAGGAAATTAAATTAGCGGGGTGTAATGCAGCTCCTTGTGTGTGTAATCAGAGTGGGCTCAGAATACAGGGCCATTGTGAGCCAGTGCGGTCGCCGAGCCAGTGACCGCCAGGGGAAGTGCTCCTTATCACCAGATATGATTACGAGTGTGGAATGTGCGTGTCCGGGTGTTTGTGCCTGTGGGAGTAGGAAACATGGGTGTAAGTTTGTGCACTAGTGGCAACAGATGCATAAAGAGGTTATGGAAATGGAAAAAATATGTTGTAAGTTTGGCAAACATAATACACTTACTCAATTTTCTAAATAAAAAATTATGCAGCAAACACTGTTTTTAGGAACTGATTTTTCTGACAGTACTAGAGTGTCATTTAAATAGGTATTAGTCAGTGAAGATGTTTTGTGAGACAAACCGTTCCCAGAAACCTAAACACAGCCAATGGCCAGTAAATATAAATACAGTAAACAGTGCTAATCATGAATCACATTTCAATTACATTGGCCCAAACATTTCCTGCATTCATTTTATGAAAAACAGTATAACTGGACCATAACTCATCACAAAATACCAATACATTCCATCAAACCTAGAACTTACCTTAAACGGAGACACATTGTCCTTCCAGCGTGTCCTAGGTCTTCCCCAAATGCGTCCTCCCAGTGGGACACGCCTGGAACACCTTCCCAGGGAGGCATCCAGAACAGCCAGAGCCACCCTCACCTCTCGATGTGGAGGAGCAGTGGCTCTACTCTGAGCTCCTCCTGAATGACTGAGCTCCTCATCCTATCTCTAAGGAAGTGAGGAAGCTGATTTTGGCCACCTGTTCCAGGATCTTGTCTTTTCATAGGTGAGAGTAGGAAGGTAGAGTTTGAGTTTTTCATTTTCCCCTGAAGAATAAAAAAAACCCAACACAAAACAACATCTCCATTTCATGTTGCCTCCAGATTAAGGGCTTTCTATATCCTGTCATAACCAGGGGAAAAAACAGCTTCCACTATCATTGTTTAGTGGAGGCTGCAAAGTGCGCTTTCCACTGCTGGATGTCATTGTTTTTCACCGTCTGTTCATTATTTTTGTGCTTCTCCTGATATAGCGTTTCCTCCTATTGTGTTTTCTCTCTACCAGGCTGGCCGCCTCTGGACTCCGGCCATACACTCCCTCCCACTTACCTTAAAATACACACGCACTCACTCACAACAGATGTATACTTCTCGTCTGGTCTCCCTTGGCTCTCCCTTCCTCCTCTATTGAGCGAAAACACAAGGAGTCAGTGATACGGCGAGCCAGCTGTGTGCATGAGTGGGTAAGGGAGGGTCGAGTCCACTCGTAGGGGTTAATCTTTCTCGTCTCTCTGCCTCCCCTCCCTCCGCTGCCTTTTGTTGCGGCCCCTCACTTTCTCAACACTTAGGCAGAAGGAACTGATACTGTGCATGTTCGACTATGTTTTTGTGCGTCCTCGTCTCACGGACGGGAGTGTACGCTGGATATGAGTGACAGGACTTTCTGAGGCGCCCCAAACGCTGAATGTTCACACGGCACATTGGTAAGAATAAATACTGATTGGAATTGAAGTGTGTTCAACTTCTTCAGCATGTGTCAAATGCAACAGTTGGCTAGTTTTGCTCTGGTGGTCATTTCTCTTCATGTGAATGAGTTGAATGTGAGTTTGAGTCTACAGAAATAAGTGCCTTTTTTAAGTGAGGGTAAGAGTTACAGTGGATCCTGTAAAACCTAGAATATGGTTGAGTCATTTTACAACCACTGGAAACAAAATGAAAATGTGACACAATGAAAAAGTTTCAGCCATTTTAACTTAACACTGGGACTTTATTACCATTTTGGGTATCTTTTAATGATGTGGATTTTCAACCACATTTTCAACCATACTATTACTGATGTGATTTTCAACATGAAGAAATGTGTCAAAATTTTAAACTTTCAGCAATTTCTCCTTCTACCATTGCTGTCAACAATATTCGGTCATTTCAACTTTTAACAATGTCATTTTCAACTGTTTTGGCAAACATTCAACATCTGATTTTCAACAAAATGAAAATGTGTTAAAAAGTAAAACAACATTTTCAGGCATTTATTGTTTGCTGCAAGCTGTTAATGTAATTTTCAACAATTTTGCCAAACTTTAACATCGCACAATACCACAATTCAAATATAATTGAAAAGTTCATTCATCCATTTTGCATACTAACAATGTGATTTTTCAAACAAATAAACTAACTTGAAAAATGTTTAAAGGTAAAATGTTCAGCCATTTCACTGGCTGACATTGCAATATCAACAATTTAAGCTAACCTTTTGTGTATGTAAGTCATAATAGTTGTGCAAAAGAAAATGTTTTTTTAATATCAGTTACTATTTCCACTAAGTGCCTTTTTTAACCTTTTCAGCTAACAGTTCGCGTCACGATTTTATGTTTGCAGTGTTATTGTTACTTTTGCTCTAGTTCAATCCTTATGAACTACAGACAGGAGTTTATAATTTGCCAATGGACACTAGCAGTTTAGCTATTTCAGCCATCAACGGTCTACAATAAAGTTTTGCAGCTTCTTCCAAAAATTTGAGGTAATCGCCTAATTGCTAACATCAATAATTGGTAGAATTGCTATTTGAAAGTTTTTTTTTGTTTGTGATCATTTTAAAAGTTTATGAATTCAAGTTTTGTCAGTATTGGTTGGAAGCTGAATTTCAACCAAGCTCATTCCTGCGCCTTCACTTCAAACTGTCTGCAAATCTTTTAAATTGAATTTCCTCAGTTACAAAACATGTTAGTGTACACTGCATTCCCATTTTGTAACGCCAGATAGATTATCACTGATAATTTCCTGGAAAAGTCCTGGGAAAAAGAGCTTTAGATACGAGTGAGTGCTGCTGTGTAAGTCCTGCCCGGCTTAAGTTACTCAAGTTACCGGCTTCCTCCTGTTGTTGTGAGCCCCGTGGTTTGAGTGCACCGTTCTGAGGGCGCTCCCACGCTCTCCCAAAGAGAAAGAAAGGAAGGAAAACAGCGATATCAGAGGCACAAAAGAAGTGGGAGAAGCATGCCTTACCCCTGTGTCCTCACCACATCTGTGCTTTTGTCCCTTTAACAGAGACACTTGGGGAAACTCTGGCATTGTTGCATGTATACTTTTTTTGATAATGTGGGCAAGATTTTTTTCTCCTCTCGTCTGAGCAGTGGGGTGGCTGAGGTGGTGAGAAAATTGGAAACAGAGCCACCCACTGTGGAAGTGAGTCAGGATGGTATTTAGTGGTGTGTTGACTTTGGAACTGGCAAGGATCGGGGGGTGTTGGCAGTGACTAGGAAGCATTTGACAGCAGCAAGAGGAAACAACGTACAACAGAAAGTGTCAGTTTGTTCACATTTGCTGCATGTAAAGTCTTTTTTTTCTCTGCCTGAGAGCAGAGCCGCAGCCAAAGCCAAAGAGGCTGTTTATAAAGGGAGGGAGCGTCTTGTGTCCATCTGGGACAGTCCCAAGTGCTGAAAGCCTCCCCACCCTGATCCCAAACAACTCTTTCCCTCTGCTCTTCTCTCTGTCTGCTGCAAGTCAAAAGTGGAAGAATTTGATTGTAGCTTGCAAAAATTCCACACTACATTTCCAACTTTGTTGATTTTCTATCTGTACTTTCTGTTTTGTCCTCTTCATTCTTTTGAATCACTTTCCAGCTGTTGTTCTAGAGTGAACCTGCTCATGACACTAGGACACTTGAATATGCATGCACACAATGTCAAACTTAATTTATGTCAGTTTCCGCTCCTAATTTCTTCCATGTTCTGAGTTTAAAAACAATTAAGGAAACTTGAAACAAATATAGAATGTTGTAACATCAATCCAAGTGGTTATGTAATGGTGTCAATACAATTTGGTAAATTCGAGAAAGAGTTGCAATATACTTATATAAATAAATTTTAGACTTTCTATTACTGATAAACGCATTAGAAAGTGTTTAAGTTTATCCGCGGCATGAATGAAAGTACAGAGTCTGCGTCGTCACCAATACAAAATGTGATATTGCTGTGTTGTTGGATGCAGGTAATAGATCTTTGGGCAGTTGCTTCTACAAAGAACACAGTGCTTATAAATTGGAAACTTAACTTTGAATAATCAATTATAAATGAATAATTGGCTGTTCACTAGCAAGGACCATGCCACAACAATAAAGTTGACATGTTTATTTAATTGATATATGATCAGAATAAAGTGATGAGATGATGGAGGATGACGATTGATAATGATTCTAGAGATGATAGCTGGGTTGGATGGTTCTCTGGTAGTTCACACAGCTGAGTTCCTCCTTATGGCCTAGTTGTTGGAGAGAGGACGCAGAAAGAAAATAGGTAGGGAGAAAAAGGGGACTGAGAGGGAGGGGTCGAGAGAACAGAACTTTTCCTCCATTTCCTCCATGCATTTGCTTTTTGTTCATTTTTGCGTAGCATCCGCGGTTTAAGTTAAGATGATGAAGATTAGATTAGATGAATGCAACTGAAAAGACATACAACCAATCTGAGGCATTTTTGAAAATTTTAGAGAAACAGTTAACATTGGTTTTAAGGAGCTTGATGTTCCAGACCCACTTTGCTTTGGTTGTGAATGGGTCTGGCTGGCCTATATTTGTTATAGGAAGATTCTGCTATGGCTATTTGTGGTGCATTATCTGTTCATAGTGGTTAGTAGGGTGGTTATGTAACAAATCTATGCTTTGCTACAAAAACTCAAAACTCAAATCTTCGTTTTTATTTTTGCGTAGCATCCGCGGTTTAAGTTAAGCAAAAAGTTGTCAGTTTTCAAACTATTTTTATTCATTCATATGAGGCAGCAAGTTAGACAAAAAAAAGGAAAATCTTGTCATCATTTGTATGTTTTCAAAAGTCTGTGTTCTACTGGTAAACTTAAACCCTGCGTAACTTTTAGTCAACAGAGGGCTGAGTCCAGATGCTTTTGCTTTAACCTTTTCTTATAGCAGTCATGTTTTTTGGCACAGCACCCATGCCATTTACTTTACCATGCATTTCTACAACTTCTATGTCTTTAATACCAAAATGCATTTTACCTTAACCTTTTACAGGTTTCGGGGCTTTAGTCATATGTATGCTAATCTGGTCAGGCATTGTAACAGCCTTCGATGAGCAAGCAGAAATCCTAAAGGTATATCTAATAGTTTTCTGTGTAGTGTTTTTATTTTTATTTATTAATTTTTTTGCCATGCCGTCAGCTAAATGCTTGTATATTTACAACAGCTAAATACTGAGCCACATGTTAATGCTCTCTACCCACTCACTGACAGCACATACATGCACATTGTTGTCATTTGTCAAAGTTATCTTGTATGTGCGCAGTTTTTAGGGTGGTTAGTGCCCTTTTGTTGACTGAAAATGTATGGCAGTCTGCTCAACTTTTTTATAGCAAAAATGTGCACGTAGCTCATGTTGTTCTCAAACACTGAAAGGGTCTACAGTATATTTCCTTTGTAAAGTCAGGGAACCATCAAATTATTAGGATCTTAAGGCAAAACAAATGTTACATAGTCCATTATAAACCCTCCTTTCTTTCCATCAAATTATTTCTAAGCATATTTTCCTAAACCATAAATCCAAACACACACTCATATCTGCGTCCACACTTCTTTCCCGTTGTATACCCCAGCCTGCTGCTTCCTCGTCCTCTTCCTCACGTCCCTCCCTGCCTTCCTCCCTCAATGCTGCCTGTGTAGCCCGTGATAAGAGGACAGCGACGGTAGCACTTCCTTTTCACCACAGGAAGCAGGAAGCTGATTTCCAATGCAGCTTCTTTGGTATAGACACTGCCCTGGGTACACACAAACGTATATACACACACACGTGCACAACAATGTGGGAAAGTCATTGACAGTTAACAGGAGTGGATCCAGTTAGCTGTGGCTACATTGGATTTAAAAATGAGGTTGGCTTGTGTTGAATGAATGTGAAGAAATCCTAAGTGTTTTTTGTTTTTTTCTCCACTGTTATTTTTGCTCTCTTTTTCCAAGTTGGAAATTCAATATGAACACCTGCCCTAAGTCCGACTCGGAAACTTGGGTTAGAATTTGTTGCCCAGCTCTTGGACTTAACATTATATCCGTCGTCAACATGGAGTTGTTTTGTAAGTCATGCACAATAGGAAAGCTACATTTTTATAGTTTTGGGGTGAAAATGTCATCATATGAGTTGGAGAACATTGTTTAAACAGCAGTGAGTTTTAAATTTGATTTAACCAATTGAATTAATTACAAACTTCAAAGAACAGGGGATTCAATAGAATGCGCACATTTTGATCTGATTCCTGACTTCTTCGGTCACTCTTTCTTGGTGAAGAGAAGTGAGCATTTTTGTATCTGTCTGTCAGGACCTGGGACAAGGACCTAAACTGATTACGCACATGCACAGTTCATTACATTCGGTCTATGACTGACTGCAGCAAATGTTCAAAAGTTAGGTTAAACGATGGGGAAAAAAATGATAGCGTTGCCACACGCAGTACATGTGTTAAAGATATTTTGTGCAAGTGAGGAAGTACCTTTATTATTTACTTCAACACAGCATTATTCTGAAGGAATGCACCGTGTTTAATTCTCCCAGTCGCAAGTCCTGCTATAACGCTCCAGATGCTAATATTATCAGCTATAGCTGCTGTATTATGTACCTCACACTAAGAAAAGACAGTCTTCATCCAATTAGAGCCGCATTATTCTGTAAACTGACAATCACTAACGTTTAAGTTACTATAGGGCAATTCCACACACATGTTGTCCTTTATATAATATTACTTAATTTCAAATGCTCAATTAAAAATAAATGTCAAATTCATTTAAACAGTTACAGCCTACTGGTTATATCCTAAATGTGGCAAGAATAAAGAGTAAAAACTTCTTTCTATTTGCTCGAAAAAATATTTGAATCGTAACAGAGAAGCACTAAGAACCAGATTTGAAAAGCGAAAACAACCTTACTAAAATTAAAATGATTCTCAACCCTACTTATAACCTAAAACTGTTTTAACAGAACCTTTATCTAATCGAATTACAGGGTGTTGCATTGAAAGAGACTTTTGCAACTTTACTAATCTTTTTCTAATCCCTCATTGCTTCACTGTCTTCTTCTTGTATCTACTTCATGAGTGAAAAGAGGAGACAGCACCAGTTTTTTGTAGCATTTGATACAATTTCCGCAAATTTGTCTGCCACTTTCTCACCTAATTACACCTATCATTAGATATTAAATAGTAGTATAGTTTAATTACATAATTAATCATTTTAATTAATCACATTTTTACACACATATCTTGCTCCAGAGCCACCATTGCATCAGAGACTGTGCACAGAGCACATAGCAGTTAGAAAACTCTTGTAACAGACTCAGGACCACTTTAAGACAACGGATTGATACACACAGACATCATTTACCTGTCACTAGATGCTTTGATCAAACATTTAATTTTTGATTTAGTGTGAGATTATGGCAGAGCAAATTAAACGGGAAATAGTGCTGATGTATCTTATGACAAGTAGCTGCATAATAGTGATTGTACCTTTGTAAGTTTTCTATCTTTTATATCAGTAACTATAGCAACTGCTAACTTCTTGGCAGTCATGCTTTGTGCAACCTAACAGCTTATTTCAAATGGTGACCTACGTCTTAAGTAACAAGAAAGTAGTTTTGTTTATTACAATGGGAGACATCACACTTTATTAGTCTACCCTTCTTGACTGCTAAGGGTTAAATGATATATATATAAATAAATTTAAAAAATCCACTGACCTTTGCTGCACTTTATTTATCTAATGTGGTTGGGTGGATGGACGGTGGTCGTCGTGGGAAACCACCTGGGAAGCGGTGCCCTGTGTCACTCTGACCTCGGGGTTGGCCCTCAGGTCATAGGATGATTGGCTAATTATTCCTCTAATCACAGCCAATGTTGTGTTAACACTGCCTCTGTGGTGGCGCTGTTGAGCTTATCAAAACACAAATAAGCAGTCATCGGCTAATGGCTTCCAGGGTCGGGCGAGTGGGAGGGCTGAGAGAAGTCAAGACAGAGACAGGGGCTGTAACACATAGTTTATTTTCTTTAATGCAGCACATACTTAACTTATGTTATCTATAATGCAGATTATAGAGCGAGTATTTCTTAGTAGAAAAGTAGTATATAAATGAAAACTGTCTATAGGTTTTGAAGCATGAGGAGAACACAAACTGTTACATCTTTGAAGTGGTGATGGTATGACCAATCTCAGAAATGTCACATAAAGCCTGATTTTTTTTCAGTCACAACTGAAAAAGAGTCAGGCTTTATGATTTATAATTTCTAAAGGAAATTGCTGTAAAAGAGAAACTGACTGGACTTTTAATGTTTGGATTGTACACCTGTTCCTTGGCATTTCTGCCATTGTATTACTGGTCTTGGCCTGAAAGTGATAGTCTTGATAAACCCAGGCCTCACTCACGACTAGGTCTTGGTGACTCTGGTCTTCATTGCAACATTACTTTCAACCACTTCTTTTTCCAATAAACCATATAGGCTACAGTATAGAGCATGTTTCCTCTTATTGTGTCTTATATTATGCCAAGACTTTTTCATATAATAAATAGTACATAAGTATAATATATATAACCTTTTACCCAACAATACCATAAATTGTATTTGAAAGTCTATTCATCACGTTGTCAGTGGCCTGAGTGGTTTGAGTGGGAACGTAACTGAAATGACACCTGTGAATGTGGTAAAGCAGATTTCGTCAAAAACGTTGACTTTCGAGGGCGATTAGGGAAACGCCAGCAATGTGATCTTAAAGCATGAGCGGGTCACAGTTCAAGAGGGGTCAGGAGGTCACGGCGTGGCCCAGCAGCTACACTTAGAACAGGATATCCTGCAAGGAAAACCCATCTGTCTCTCTCCTCAGCCTGCAACAATTCCCACAGAGACAAGCCGTGTGGAGAGGTGTAACCTTTCAGCAAAAACACGAGAGAAAACACTAGTTCTTTGCCCCAAAAGTATGCTTTCATTCATCATCGCTGACAGAGACTAATGGCAGATGGGCACACCTGAAGAGGTCTTATCTGAGAGACACAGAGTATATGAAGTGTCTGTCAAAGTCGGGTTGAGGATTCTGCACTGCAACAACTTCAAACACTGCCCTGTGGGGACTGTTCCTCTGATCTCACACAGATAGTATTTAAACTCGTGATTATCAGTGGTATTAGCCTGCAGACAAACGTTTGTAATTAGTGCATCGTTACATTCCGGTTCATTCAGTATAAGAGCTTCTGAGGATTGGTTTTTTGAGAAATACTGCCTTGCTAACAACGCTATAATAATGCTTTTGATAATATATGCAAATGTTTTTAGGAGTCTGTTTTATAATTAATACGGATATAAACAAAGAAAAATCTTTCCCATTTTGTATACTTGATTAAATAAGATGACTAAAATGATTAGATGAATGCAACTGAAAAGACATACAACCAATCTGAGACATTTCTGAAAATTTTAGAGAAACAGTTAACATTGGTTTTAAGGAGCTTGATGTTCCAGACCCACTTTGCTTTGGTTGTGAATGGGTCTGGCTGGCCTATATTTGTTATAGGAAGATTCTGCTATGGCTATTTGTGGTGCATTATCCGTTCATAGTGGTTAGCAGGGTGGTTATGTAACAAATCTATGCTTTGCTACAAAAACTCAAATCTTCATTTGAGTTGTATGCTCTGACACCAATGGCTTTTACTCACTGGTCTATTGCTGGTCGATTCAAGTAACACAGTGTGAAGTGATCTTATACAACAATTTCTTTTGGCTGCTCCCTTCAGGGGTCAATGAATCATCTAGTATTTTGCATATTTAGGTGCCATAGGTTTTACACCCGATGCCCTTCCTGACACATCCCTCTCCATTTATCTGGGCTTGGGATTGGCACAAATGTACGCTGGCTTGTGACCCCTTGGGGTTGGAAGTTTTGCTCCCCAAAATCACCTGCATGACGGGTACATACAGACTGGTCCAGAGATTTAAAAGTGCAGCATTAAGACTGCATGCTGCACAATATTTAATATTGTACAATAATTTATGGAGGTAGAGATTTGGAAATTTTTCTCAAACGCAGGTCTTGAACATTTGCCCTTAAATCATATTTTGACCTTGGCATAGTGTGGTCTATGATTGCAATCTTAATGAAAACCTTTGACTGTTTGTTTCCGAGCTGGACTGGAGAGTAGAAATGTTGTCAAAAATGTAACATTATAATCCGATTGTAATGAAGCTTAATTGTGCTTAAATATAGCTCAGGTTTACAGGAAAGGGACAAAAATAGAGTAACGAGTAAACTCTACCACGCTTTGCTTACTTTTTACAGACTGCAATTACCTTTGTTTAATATGAAATTCACAGGATGATAGGTTACTAAAAGTGTCTCGTAAACATGTGACATGCGAGTTGATGAAGTGACTTTTCTTTACAAGCCTTATCCCATTTAAGACTGTGCGTTCTGCTTTCTGCAACCAGGTATACAGAAGAACTGGCTAGTGTGTTTGCACAAATCATATTATGCTATTAAGCTATAAGTAAATTTTTTAATTACTTTATTAAAAAATGGTCTTGTTGCACCTCATATTCAGACATTATTGTTTTCATAGTTTTGAACCAGAGGTTGTTCAGAAAAGCTGAAAGCTATTGGAAATTCCTCTGAAAGTGAAATTTGCCACGAAGCCTATATTAAAAAAATGCAAGCATGTTTTTAAGTTTCACAATATATTGAGAAATATTGAAAGCAAGTGTTTGTAAAACTTTTATAATGACCAAAAGAAATCAATCATATTAAAAAAAATATATATATATATATAAAAAAGGTGACATTTAAACTCAAGATTTATCAGCATTAATATTTATTCTAAAACATATGACTAATGCACATACAAATTAGCATAAATGAAAAATTGTTAAGAAAGTTAAAATTTGATGAAAAAGTGCTCATGTCGGGCCCAATGTGAAAGTATTTTAAACAGCTGAAAGACTGAAAGCTGTTGAAAAATGCTCAACAAGTAAACAAATTGCTGAAAAAGATCAAATTCTCATAGTGGAATTTTGAAATATTTAAATAAAAATGTAAATCCTTATTGGTTTAGCACTTTCTCAGGGATAACTTGCTTCCATCATGAACCCATATTTCTTTCAATCTGCTGATGACTAAAATTGCTTAAAATTGCATGAAATTCTCTTTTATGGGTTATTGGCTTTCATCATGCATAGCCTGTCCAGCCGCAACTAACTCTTTTCCTATTTTATACAAAGTAGTTAGGCCGGTAACCAGTTGCTTGCATTTAATTTCAAGGTTTATGGGCGTAATGTTGACCAATCAGAGAAACGCCGGACATGACGCAAAAAAAAAGCAACACCACACAGTCGTTTGTCAACAAGGCAGCCTGCTAGTTCACATGGACAGCAGTAGAGCAGTAGATGAAAATGTATATTTTTTTAATCTGCTAAAAGACTAATGTTGAAAATTGTGTTTTCTACACTGAGATAACTCTATTCTTGAGTACTCAGTCCTCTTTCCACACATTTATATCTCTTACATTAAAGTGCCCTCTTAAGTAGGTGCTATTTTACGCATTGGAACATTACCATCTTTCCTATTGGTGGTCTACAGCAACACAAACAAAAAACATCAAAAATATAGTGAAGGAAAGACTGAAAGCGAGAGATGGTGAACAAAGCTCACAGCTATTTTTGGCCTGTCGCTGTGTTTCCTACGCTCACGCTTCTCGGGCTTGTTGTTATTGAGAACAGTGGGTGTCTTTCGGGTAAGTTTTGATTTGATTTGTCTTTGAATTTTAAAGGCTTTTTACGTAAGTGTGCACATGTGTGAGTAAAGGCAAGGGGATTTTCCTGCGGTTGCTAGGACTTCTCACTGTGTTTTGAACAACTTGCCGTTACTCCAAACATCCCGAGGGTGTAAATGATCCTTAGCTCGTTATTATCCACTCTGTGCCTGGCTGACCTCAAGTCACTTCCAATGGATCAAACAGATCATAAATTTGCAAAATGCAGGGATCCCTTTGTTGTACCATACCAAGGGGCACTTGCAGAATAATGGAGTATCCAATGGTCCCTAAGAAAAGAGATATTTTAGGATCTTTGAATTAGGGCTGTATGTGGAACTTAGTTGTTAGTATTATACCTGAGAGAAGGAGGGGAGAAGTGCATTAAAACTGAATAATGAATATATTTGAATATAAATATGAATAATACGGATCAGGTCAGTGTGACAGTTTGGTTTGGGTAACCCCTGAACAGGCTTGTGTCTCCACTGTGGTTTAGGAAAGATTGAGTCAGTTACAGTGATGTCATTAGGTGCCACTCACGTTGTGTTTCTGAAAGAGAAATGAATTGTATTTGAGGTTAACTTTTAAAATGTAAATGCTTTGCCATTAACTAAATTAAAAAGTGATTATTATTAAATGTTTTAGACTTGACATAGTCTATTGGATAATGTATTATTGTTATTGTTTAATGATATATCTTTATATATTTAATAAAATTGTGTTAATTTGGCAAACCTGACTACTACATTTATTAATTTAGCTGATGCTTTTATCCAAAGCGACTTACACGAAGGTTCCATTCAACAGTATTACAGTTAGAACACCAATGGAGGCAAGGAGGGTTTAGTGTCTTGCCCAAGGACACAACAACAGTATGAACTGTGGGGAGAGCGTGACTCAAACCGCCTACCTTCCAGTTAAAAGACAACCACTGTACCACTGAGCTACTGCGCCACTGCGCATTTAGGGTATCAACCTTTCAGAATTTTTTTAGGCTTAGGCAAAAATGCTTTTTCTAGAAGATGCAAAACGGTTTAAAAGAAGGCATCTTCACAGAAAATATGAATCTGGGGCTGTTTCTCAAGTGTAACGTTGCCCTTTGCAGGCCCACTTTTCAGCAAATGCACAAAAAAAAAAAAAACCTGGAAGCTAGTTGTACATAACATCAGTTTATTGGCCTGCTTCTTATTTTTTATATTGACAGTGTGATTGCTGTTTAATATCAAACAGGAGATAATAAGCTGCTGAGAAAAGCCTTATTAGCATTGTACACCTCTGAGTGCACACATAACACCGTAGCTGTGTTGTGGAAAGCGCCTGTCAGCGACTCGTTGTGTTTTGTGGCCTGTGTATCTCAGCGAGGCGTTCTCTGTGGCCGACCTTTTCAGCCTCTCCCCTCGTCTCTATTCTCATAGTTGCTGTGGAAACATCTCCAACAGGCTTTCCATTCACAGCTTTTCTGCACATTCATATAGCATTGTTTAACAAATAGCAATGGAAATGTCTGAGGCCCACAGATTATGTCTTAAAATCTGGCCTTTTATTGATGGACTCTGTAAAAACTAATGGCGTTAAAGATTCACACAATAATTGTGCAGCATCAGTAGCAGACACACAAGGAATCACTGTGCCATCTTTATTCATGTATTCATTCATTTGGCTCTGTAGCTCTCAAGGGTCTATCCTCTGATACTTTCTTCACCATGCAAGCTCCCACTTCATAAGAAATTACTTTTCATCTTGATGCTGTCTGCCCAAGGTGTGAGTGTGTGAATAGGGTGAATGGGAGCATCATGTAAAGTGCTTTGGGTGCCCAAGAAGGGTACAAAAAAATGGACCCTGATTTTTAAACTTGCTAAACAGAAAATTGGCCCAGATGATCAAGTGCAGATTCTTCCAATTAAAATTAGGTTATATCAACTAACTTTACTGAGAGAAACATAAACTTTCCACACTGTTAAAAAAAAGTGAAATATTTACAGTATGTAGTTAATACAATAAAGTTAACTTAAAACAAAAACAGTTTAGAGCTAGATGTTTAAAGAGTGATGATGTTAGAAATACAGAATATGGCCATTAAAGTGCATTATTTTTTTGGGGGGGTGGAGTGCCTCAAGGGTCTATACTCGGGCCTCTACTCACTGTACATGCTCCCACTTGCTTCACAAAAGAAACATGGCATCTTATGTGCGCAGTGGCTCAGCGGTGGAGCGGTCATCCAATAACCAGAAGGTTGGCGGGAAGGGTGCAAAAAAAGCGCTATATAAATGCATGGCATTTACCATTTACCATCTCATTTGATTTTTAGGCCAAAATCTATTTCAGAGTGATAGATGTGATTTTTGATCACTGGGGTACACGTGACAGCCCTCCTGTGGACCTGGGCTCCTTGGTGCTGTTGGAGTTTAAATGGATCCTGATTTTATAATTATTAAAATGAATAAATTTTTCTTCGGGAAAAACAAAAATAGTCACATTTTGTTGTGAAAGATTGCTCTTTTCTGTGTTTTTAGAGCTTTGTTTGATCCTTTGCGAGAGAAGACATGCATGATGTGCACTCGCAGTTGTACAGTCTGTGTGCATCTCATGATTACCAACTGACAGAGTGATGCAGGAAATGTTTTCTGGTGCAGGGCAAGCCTAAATCTAACCACAAACATGTGAACACGACAACAATAGCTCACTGTGACATGATGTATTTATGCTGTGAAGAAAAAAAATTGCCTGGGAAAAGGTCATACATAACAAATAACTTATATTGTCAAACTGACGATACAACTGTCATTGTTCTAGAAAAGTGATTTGTTTATTGTTTGCATTAACAAGTTTAACGCTTGGTGAGGCAAAAAGCAAAATTCTTCATTGTATTACAATTTCTTACAATATATGTTAAAATAAGCTTGACATTTAGGGTAAAAAAAATTGTTAGCTCCTCCCAACTGACCTCCATTCAGATTTTTTAGACATGGTGATCCATGCATTTCCCAGAAGTGAACAGGCTCCAGAAGATGCAAAAATAATTAAAAGAATGCAACTGGACAGTCATTCATTCTTTTTTTACAGCTTACCCTGTTATAGATCCCAGCAATCCAGACCTTGTCTTAGTTGTTTTAAGCGTGAGGTGGGGTGTTCTCTCGACAATAACCAGTTAATCACAGGACAAACATTTTTGGGCACTTAAATGACCGTAGCAACCATGTTCCAGACTGCCATTGTTTTCTGGCTACACACAGCGGGTAGAACAACAGTGGCAAAATAGCGTGTTTTTTGTGCAAAAACTCATGTTCTACGAAAACGCTATACTCATCACATTAATGTCACTTCGCGTCCTAGCCCATGGCCACAACACAAGTATTAGTTTGGGCCACTGAATAGAGCAGCTTCTTTGTGTGAAATGACTATAGCATTAGCAACGAATGGTGGAGTTCACAGTGCCCCTACAGGCTTGGCGGGCATACTCAGCTTATGCTTTTGATTGCAAATTGTTTTAATTGCACATTATGTAAACTGTACCATGTGTTTGTAATTTCTAACAACTTTATGTTGAGGCACAAACTCCACTTGGGGTTAGGGAAAGAGCACACAAATACACAAATGTAGAAATGGTGCAAAGTAAAACAAAAAAAATGCATTATGTTTGTAATGCAATCAAATTTTGTTCTGTAAAGATTTTTTTGCTGTCTATTCAAGGGTACACTGAAAACCTCTTAAACCTCTAAACCACTGTGTTCCCAGATGTTTAGCTCATGGCATTAGCTAAGATCTTTTGCAGCTGAAGCTTCCTTCTCACCACATTAATTATCTTAAATAATAGTCTATCTGCACCCACCAAAATGAAAACTCTAGCTCATGTTCCCTCTAAACATTTCCCAGCCTTATTATTATCTCCCTTTTGTTCTAGTGTGTACTCAGCCCACTAAAGATAATATGTCTTTTCCGCCTTGTCTCCTGTCCAGCTCATATTTCGCTCTGCCTTCATATCTGGACTCTGCTTTTCTCTCTTTTTCCATCATTCCCCCTCCCTTGTGCACCCCTTCCCTTTTCTTCTTCTCATGCAGCATTCCTTACATTCCTGCGTGCTTCTTAAGGGGAAGGACCCCGCTGGCATACCCAGGCCAAACATTATTACAGCGCTCCGACTATTCCTCTGACTCCACTGTCCTCTCTTTTATTTCTTCTGCATCCACCTTTGTCCTTATACCCAACAACTGATCTTTTTCCACTTGTCGGCTCCTTCTAAAACCTCTAAACCTTGCCCTCTCACTCCATTGTTGCACCCTATTAAATGGCTAACTGTGGCCGCTGTGTTGTATAATGAGTGGAAACCGGGGTCGTAGCCTGGTGTTACGTGAACCCGGCTCACTCTTTGTTTATTCACTTGGAGCGCTGCAAGTCGAAGAGCTGTCCACACAGGGTTGAAATACAATATGCAACGGCAAGCTGGATTTATGGAGTGACAAGTAGAGGAAACATACTTTATAACTGGAACATAAAATGGGTGTAATTATTTTTCCCATTATTTTTAAAATGTCTCTACACACTTTGTTGCAAATTTAAGAACGATAACATGTTTATTTTTGTAAAACAAAAACCATGCAATTGTAGAAAATGTCTTAGAAATATCTCCGTAGTGTTTTGAAATGAAAGTCTATAGCTAAAGTTATATTTGTTATAATACTAGTCTATGGAATCTTCATTGTGATGGAGTAGCTAGTGAGTTTTTGCAGCTGAAGTTGTAAGTGTTGTGTTACTGTCATATCAACAGATAGATGGAAACTTGCAAGTTGGTGAAGGCTGTTATATTGCATGGGACCACAAGATGCAGTAGTAATAATAATGCAGCACTTAAACAAATGTGGCTTTTTGAAACAACTTTAGTTTTGTAAATGGTAAAAATGTTGAGTAACAATAATTAAAGGTGAATTTCAATGTCAAAAATATTTTCTGTAATTATGTATTTTTCCTGTATTTTTGGGGGTCATTTTTGTTGACATTTTGTAGCAAAAGAGCAGTTGCACTCCTCCACTAGCTAGCAACAACCAATATTTTGCTTAACAAATAATAACATTATGACAAATGTCTGGCCCAATAATAGAAATTATAAATATGCTAACAACACAATGGGCGTTGTCATGTCTGTTCTCACCCTTTTACTGGTACAGTATGTGTTATTACTCACTGTATTGTTCATGAGTTAGAACTGGATTTCCCAGAATGCATCATGTGTCTGCAATAAAGCCAAACCCGTTCATATGTTAGGGTAGGATAGGATTGGTGATCTAACGCTTTCCATTTAGCAAACTATTAAAATTGCGTATGCCAATTTTTCATATATATTTCTTGTGTATATTTACAACCACATCGTTTTCACAAGCTCGTCTCTGCAGGTGGGAGGGAATGTAGCGCACCATTGACCACATCCTGCCCTTATAGTACTGAGAAAACGCCACATACGTCACACTGTCTATTTTAACCGTGTCACTACTGAAGATTTAGCAGAATTGTCACTATCAATTACAGACAGTGATGGTAATACATTTTTGGCACAAATACTATTTCGGCTTTAATAATACAAGAATAGTGCACAGCAGAAATTGACAGGGTAACATTGTAGAGGTAATGTGCACTGCTGCTGTTGGTGTTATAAATGATTAGATATAAATAACTTGCTTTTATTAGAACATGGAATTATGATTGGCTGCACAAGAGTTGTTGACATTATGCTCACCTCTACCACAATGTCATTCAAGCGCCACAAGTTTAGGCTGTGACCACAATAGCAGTCTAGATCAAATTTGATCTGTTTTATCAATTATTTTGAGGCTAATTTGAATTGTGGTCTAAATCAGCTGTACAGAGTTAGCAAGCATATCACACTTTCATTTCATCTAAAGTATTTCACTTTAGACAAACATGCCTTTCAAAAAAATTTAAGAAATTTGGTTCAAAAGCTGTGCATGGTGGAAAAGTGGTTAGCACTACTGCTTCAGACTGTCCAAAGACATACATCTGAAGGTGGTGAATTTAAGACTGAAGATATACAGTTGTGTTCATTGTTGGTCAATTTTCAAAGAATATGAATGATAACAGAAAAAAACTGTTTTCATTCATTGTTAGTGGTTGGGTGAAGCCATTTATTGTCTAACAATTGTGTTTACTCTTTTTAAATCATCATGACAGCAGAAACTACCCAAATGACCCTGATCAAAAGTTTACATAGCCCAGTTCTTGATACCGTGTTGCCATCTTTAACATCAATGACTGCTGAAGTCTTTTGTGGTAGTTGTGACTGAGGCTCTTTATTTTCTCAGATGATAAAGCAGTCCATTCTTCTTGGCAAAAAGCCTCCAGTTCCTGTAAATTCTTGGGCTGTCTTGCATGAACTGAACATTTGAGATCTCTTTAGAGTGGCTCAATGATACTGAGATCAGGAGACTGAGGCCAGTCCAGAACCTTCACTTTATGTTGCTGTAGCTACTGACAGGTCGACCTGGCCTTGTGCTTTGGATCGTTGTCATGTTTGAACATCCAAGTACGTCCCATGCGCAGCTTCTGGGCTGATGAGTGCAAACTTTCCTCTAGTATTTTCTGATAACATGCTGGATTCATCTTTTCTTAAACACAATTTTTTTACTAATAAATGGCTTCACCCAAAGTAACAAACACTTGTGTAATCATCCATATTCTCTGAAAAATGGCCAAACAATCACAAATTCAACCAGCCATTCAACCACCATTCAACTTATCAGCAACGTAAAGTGTGTGACATCTCCTCATGTATCCGCAGATACATACATGTATCTGCAGAAGTTCCACTACGGAAGAAAAATACTATATTTATTCAATAGCTTGGTATTTCAGTTATTTATTTTTCTCTTACATTCACACACCATTGAAACTTTATGCTCACATTTGGAATTATTGCTGCTTGCATTCACATTTAATACTCAGTTTAAAATGTTTCTACTTGCAATCACTTCCAGTTTTTAAAATAAGTTTTTGAAAAAGAATATGTAAAGAAATGGACTTTCAAGTCACACTTCCTTTTTAAAATTTTACTTCCATATTTATTGCGTCCATGGTGCAGAGCCACAAAAATGAATGCAACACATGCGCAAGGTGTAATTTGCATCTGCATCTCTGCTAAAATCACAGTTGTGTCGTTGGCATCAACCAGTGTCCTTTACAACTAGAAGTATCAAAGAAAATGATAGAGCAGGTTTATACAATTATTATCTTCACAGCTGCACATTATTCACGTGATTAGACTGGATCTATAGACCAAGTTACATTTTGCAAGAAGCTTAAATTTTGCAGGCTGCAATATCATTATAAAGAAATCATTTTTAGATGAAATACAAGTTTTTGGCAAGTACTAACTGACCGGTGAGAGCTAGAGTGTGTATTCTAGTGTCCCTGTGGGCGGTTGCCAGCTGTGTTGCTTTTCTGTCACCCTGTGGTTTTGTTATTTTCAGCTTGAAACCGGATGTGATTCAGACGACACGGTATATTGTGTAATTGAATTGACTAACCACATACACACACATACACACACATTTGAGGTTCACATATATATCTTCATGCAGTCCCTTACACCCACACACATGCAAAGGCTTCTGGGAAATAGGCTGGGTTCCCCCTGTTGACAGAGGCACCTAAGGGTGAATGAGCGACTCCAGCCGCAGCAGTCGTAGCAAACAAACGCATACTTTGAGGTTTCAATATTGCTATCAAACATCAGTCGCTGACCTAACTGAGCGAGATTGGAAAAAAAGTTAAAACGTTCGTGAACCAAAAACTGTCAAAAGTGGGGGAAAAAAGCACTGTGAGCTGTTTGTGAAACTTGTAATGAATGTAAAACGGTTGAGGTTGTTTATAAAAAAAACTGTTTCCACTGATATATCTTTGGAAGTTGACAAGCAAGATAAGACATACACAAATATAAATGGCTTTAGTACCTTTGAATAAATACAGCATTGGAATGACTTTTTGGTGGTCAGGTATTTTATAAAAATATTAAATTATGTTTTACACATTTTGTTACGGTTTTGTAATTTTAAAAGTGTTTTGAACATTTAGGCTGTTTTTACCCTTGTCTTTCTTTCTGTTTCTATATTTTTGGTAATGTTTATTTATCCTAGTAGCATTTTGTTCTTATTTGTTTTTCTTTTAATTATTTGTTTACTTTTGTCCTTTTTGTTACTTTTATGTCTGTTTTTTGTTTAGTATAGTCATATTTATGCATATTAGTAACAGGTTTATATATTTTGTAACACTGCCCTTAAGTGTAGTTTGGTTTTGATTTTTAGTAATTTTTTATTTTTATTTTTTTTTTAAGTTATTCTCTTTACCTGAAGTGAAGTGTTAGTTTTGTGTAAATTTTTCCTTTTGGTAATGTTGGTAAATTGTTTCTCGTAGAGTTTGAGGTATTGTTGCATTTGGAATTGAAACAGTTTATTTGTGTCGTGCTGTCTGTCATGTGAAGCCTTAAGAATGTCCATGACCTGGTGTACGTGGTTGTAAACAGTAAACTGCCTGTTGCTTCAAGGATAAATGCAGCTCAATAGAAAAACTGACATGACCACTGCTGTGCGTCAGCCAGCACTACACACTATCATCTCTGAGCGTGTGTTTGAGCGTGATTTACACAGACAGGATGCTTCACTTCCTCCTATACATGGGCTGGAATGCCCTGTGCTCTGCGTTAACAGCAGCGAACGCACTAAAGTGGTGTACTGATTCATGAAACTGCAAATGTAGTTTCAGTGTATTTTTTAATATGAGTAAAATGAAGACAGATGCAGCAGTAATATTTTGTCCTTTTATGAGATGGCTATCTAACACGTCTGATATGAAAAGAATCTCAGGTATGCTGTGTTTGGTCGGGTTGAATTGGCTCTGATGTTGGAGTGACCTTATAACTCACACCACACATGACATAGTTTGGCAGGTTTAGACTTTAGAAATCTATTATTAACCTGGAGTAATTAGTTCAGTATGTTTTCAGAAAAAGATCTTTACAAAGGTGTACACATACATAGGAATTGTAGTGCTATGCTTGTAGATTCAAAAATAGAAAACACATCAAATTATAAAAATACTCTTCCTTATGTAAGGAAGAGTATTTTAGAATTTGTGGCTATATATATATATATATATATATATATATATATATATATATATATATATATATATATATATATATATATATATATATATATATATAAAACGACCTCAATAAATATATAAAACACAGTAAATAAATTAAAAGTCAGGAAAATCATGGATGTAAATGTGTTTAGTTACAGACAAAACATTTTTATTTCTTTGCTCTTTGTTTGCTTGTATGATATAACATCTTAGACTGTTACGTTGCTGCTACATCCAGGCTTGGTTATCTTTGAAAAAGCAATTCTTAATTTCAAGTATTTTCCTGGTTAAAATTAAAATGCTATTATTAGTAAAATTTTGCTTAACTATAAAGTATAAAGTTTAAATTCACTTAACTTAAAGACAACTCGAAGTTAAGCAAATTATACATGTTGGGGGATTTACTTTAAAATTCAGAATTTAGTTTTTAAAACTATCCCATAAAAGGTTGTAATACATTTGTAGCTTGGCTTGGTTCTGTGAAAAATGGGTTAAGAACCATTGATATTACTATAGTATTACAACTGGCCACAAAAACATAATTAATTATGAGTCCCAAATGTCCCCCAATAAAACAATGTAGCTTATATTAAAACGTTTCACTAAAGTATCCCTCAGTGGGTGAAAACTAAATACATACTGGTGTAACTAATCTAAACTAATCTAAATTTAATGTATCTAATCTGCCAACAACTCCAAGCTACTTTAAGACAGATTATGATAAACAAAGCACTTAAAAACTTTGAGTTATATCATGTTTTTCATCTTCCACGGGTCTATTGTCAATGTGAAGTCCCTAGGGTGCCCAGACCTAGAATCACCCACATTTCTCAGCGTTACACTGCTGCTGTCCAGGCTACAACAGCAGATGGAGCCACAGTTAACTAGCCATTATTTAATTTGACTAGTGTAGCACCATCTATCGGTATTCACGCTCTGATTGGCTGCAGCGTGCACCCAATAAGAGCCCTGTCAGCGCGGCCAAACAATAGTTGTGAAGATCTACGTGAAGTCAAGGCTATTTTTGGTGTGGCCCGCCTTGCTTGCTATTTCTGTCAGCGGGAGACCGAAAAGCAGGGGCAGGACTTGAGGGGGACGGGCTTTTCTTGCCTGCAACTTGACTGCGCTCAGCCCTTTTCTTTTCCTCCTCCTTTTGTACAGTCTTCTGACAACACCGGCGGCTCTCACCCATCACCTCCACAGACTTCTGGGGGCTTCGCGGATGCCCGAGGAGTGCTCGTATTAGCCGGATTATTTTAAATGGGATTGAAAGCGTTGTAAGAGTTTTTAAAGTGCCCGAGAAGCTGCTGTCTTTCAAGGTAAGCACAGCGGTGACAGGCTGCAGCTGGAAGTTTGTCAAATCTACTTGTGGAATTAATCATAATTTACGTTGGCATTTTAGTGTGGTTAGCAAAAGTGCTTCTATGACGGGCACTGACTTCCTGCAGAGGTGTTCGCTTTGTTTTAAAGGTAATTACTGAATGCGCTCGTGAGGAAACTGACCAATAGCAGGAGGCGAAAGCGCCGAAATACAGTAGCCTATAAACCTCTGTAATAACTTTTATATGTTGTATCTAAGAGTATAACAGCGACAATATTAAAGCATTATAGCCATAACTAATACAAAATTAAGTAAAGTCTTAATGAAAAAACATGTAACGAAGTGAACAGCTGACCCTAACTTAAGTTATTGTTTTAATTCTATGTAATAAGAGTTTTGGTTGGCTGGTTAGTGCAGTGTTTTTTTAGTGGACTCATATTTTTAATAATTTCTGACCCAATTCCTTGCTTCATAGTGCCATTTATTAGATTTTAAAGTTTATTTTTATTCTTATATCCTTGTGTCATTCCTGAATATTAGTCTGCTCATTTACAAAATCAGCTATATTTACATTAAAGACCATTTGACTTTCACAAATATTGGCTCTTAAAATATTTTGAATTTTTTTTTACACAAATCCCATACATACTAACCACAAAGTTAGTGGGTTTTAGTCCTGAACAAATTGTCAATTTGATAACATATAGGTAGACTGGGGCATGCTGGTACTTTTTCTTTTGTTGACAATAATGTAAAAAAGAAAAAAAAACTAATTAATTGAAAGAACAAACTGTATTTGCCTATGGTTTAGCCTTTGTGTCTTGTGGTGTATTATATCATCCGTAATTTGTTACAAATGCAGCAAAATCATATCCGTGTACCAGCCCCAAATTAATACAGCCTAACTTTTAGCTAGTAGCATTGACTAATTTTAAATTCCAAAAAATCACACGTTTGTATTGATTTAATGGTTCTTAGACACATGATTGGTAGACTCATGCCTATTTCACTGACACAGTACCCTCAGCTGGACAGAACACTCTCATATAAATGATAAATAATGCCATGCCACCGGGACGTGCAGACCTCTCATGAGTGACATGCTTAGCAGCTCAAACAGAGGGAGCAGAAGTAGGCTGATACTTTGGAGCCTAGCAGAGTTTTATTTGTACAAAATGCACTAAAATGACCCTACTGTTTCAGAAGACATGTTTTCTTCTAAACTTGCCAATATTCGTCTTGAAAATAAACAACATAGACAGTCTGTAGCGGGATCTTTGCCCCCAGTGGCTAAAAGTTACATAGTGTCACTTTAACACTAGCTTAGAATTGTAGAAATTATTTGTTTTACTTGTGTCATGTGTCAATTATGTAGTAGGCAAGTCTGTCCTATAAAGGCAAAGTGTTATTAAAGTTTTTCTGTTGTAAATATGCGCCAGCAGCATTATTGGTGGTGTATTCTTGTTATACCTTGTCATCGCTTAAATCCACCAGTTACAGATTTGACAAATGAAAATGCAGATTTTTACTTTTGGATGTACTTAATACAGAAACACACATGCTTGTCACATCGCACACAAATATCTAGTTCTTTAGACCACCATTTTTCCTTTTCTTCTTCTGGATAATACCATATTAACATATATATATCTAAATGCAAAAAATGCAATATTGTTATTGTCAGATGGAATATTACACAGGGCAGGTAAGTTGTCAGGTAATTGCCTCAGACTTCATCTTCCACAGACTGATCGATTGTAGTCTTATGGCAGTTGGGAAGAAGGAGTTTTGCAGATCTGTCCAATGCAGCGGATGGTCTATGTTGTTCAGTATAGCATTCGTCCAGTTTTATTGTCTGTTGCTTCACTACTTCAACCAGAGTCTCGAACTAATACCTATAACTCTTAGCTCTATTTTGATGAAATAAGGTGGCTAATGTTTTTTTTACAGTACTGTAAATCTTTGACTATCTTCTTGTTGTATTAGCTGGCTTAAGCTGAAGCCTGAGTGTGGCTACCTTTTGCTTTTGCCTAAGGCAGTGGTGTCAAACATAAACATCTTAAAAGTCACTAAATAATAAAAAAAAACATTAACCTAAAACATTAATAAAAAACGGTAACTTTATGGATTTCCTTTTTTAATTCCTTCTGTGCTTAATGTGTATTACTTTTCTCCACAGATGGAATCTACACCTCTGACAGCTTCATAAAGACAAACCAACAGGATTACATATTCTATAACCTAAAAGGTATGTGTTTCTCTAAAGGCAAGTCCATGCACTGTTGTCAAATAAGCTGCTCTCGTGTTGTTGTTGTTGTTGTTGTTGTTGTAAGGCTGTAAATGTTTCACTTGAGCTTGTTAACCTCGCAGTCAGAAAACGTTGAGGTGGAAAAAGGTTGTCAATCTTCGACATTGAACTCTCACAAGACAACTTCATCTAGTCCTCTTTACATCTTGTATTTATTTAATTTTTTGACAGACCTATGACACACAGGCTCTGCTCTCTGTTTGTGTTGACAGCATTTTTTCCAAAAGCTGCTGCAAAGTACAGAACAGGTGTTAGCCTAGTTGGAAAGATTTGCTGGACCCACTGTGGGTTTTGAGATCTGGTTTTTGGTCATGGTTAATGAGGTGTCAGAAAATATGTGTTGAAGTAAATAGAGTCTAACACCTAAAATGTTTTTCTATTCAATCTGCTAAAAGAGTGTAAGGTTTGTTTTTATTTTTTTTTCCTTTGCGATGACTTTTTAAATATTGCTAGTCTTTGACATTTTCATTCTAAATGCATCATTACTACATTTTCATTTAACATCCAGGCTACTCTGCTGTTTTAGCAAAGGTAAAACCAAGGATTTTTCTGACAGCAAAGCAGACAATAACGTTGACAACTCCAGAGATGTGTGGTGAGCTGATGATGGAGACTTTCAACAATGAAGACATGCTTTCATAGTCTTGAATGGATGTCTGTATTGTTTTGCAATAGGACTAAACAACAACAGAGTTCTTGACAACCACTGAATTCATAATGATGCAACATTTGTCTCTGGCAGATACCATGTGGATGTTTCTAATTTCCGAGTATGGCCACTTTCACACTGTGGTTTTTGTGGTTCCTATTGACTTGCAGTTGGTATATGGTAATGGGAGTTTGAGTGGGTTTGGTGATGGGGATTTGGGTTGGAGGGTGGATTTTATGATGTCATCAAAAGTGGATGATTTAATGTGCATTCAGCTGGGCAATATGTTTAAAACTAGATTAATGTAGAAACAGCATTTGTTTTCTCATAAACAATATTTGTGTCTTTATCCAGTGCTGTATCATTTAAAAAATTGCAGTCAGCTGCAAAAAGTACCTTTAGCAACTACTGCTGACCATTACCCAGTTGTTTTTATGCTTGTATCCACAGCTTGTTGCTCGTGTTACTGCGAAGGAGGTAAAGAGGAGACAGCACTGTTTTTCTGAGAAGTTGTAACAAATTCCTCAAAGTTATCTAGCTTGAGTTGCAAGGAGTTGGGGTCAAAAGACCTCTCTCAATACAGATCTTAGGCAGCACCTGGTATCAAGTCTCCACACGGCATAGTGGTTTGCACTCCTGCCCCACAGCAAGAAGGTCCTGGGTTTGATTCCCATCCATGGCAGGGCCTTTCTGTGTGGAGTTTGCATGGGTGCTCCGGTTTCTTCTACCACAAAATAGGACCACAGATGGAAATTAATTTCAGAGAGTCATGAAATTTCAGAGTCTGGCTTATTGTACATTGTACACTGTCCTAAAGTCCTAAAATCTTGGAAACTAGGATTATTATTATTATTTTTTTTTTTTTTTTTACATACTTTTATTTAAGAAAATGTCTGCAATACGAAAATCGAGTTTGTTGCTATTATTTTGGTATATATTGCCGATCCCTAGAATAAAAGTTACTACCAGTAATACTTTTAGTGTTATGTCAGATTAAGGATACACAAAAAACACACAAAATGTATTTATTGTAACACACTAAATTGAGTTTCCTCTTTGAAAGTGGACGTGTTTGAACCACTTCTCCACCCTCCAGAATCCAGTCAGCTGCCCACGTCTTTGTGCTTTAGATTAGATTAGCATTCTCCAGTGCCTGATCATACTGTGTAGGATTACAATGTGCATGAGTGTGTGAAAGGACGCCGACTCCTTCTGTACCAGGCTCGGCTGACTGTATGCTTAACCAAGGACCCACTCTGTGCCCGCTTTGTGTGTGCGAGGACTTATACGTGAGTGTGTGGCTGTGGAAAAACCCGCTGAGGTCATGGCCACAGCATCTGGTTACATGTGTGTTGTCCACACAGGCTAACTGACACTGGACCCGCTCCCTCCTTTTGTCTTTCTCCGCTTACCCACACACATTCACATTTAAGATATTGGCAGTGCCCGTTACGCCCCACTGGTTTAAAAAAGGCAGGCACGCTGAAGGTGGCTGAGGGCTGGGCCAGATGTGTGCCACTTGTGAAACTGCTCTTATACAACCTAGAACTCCAGCAGCTTTTTGAACTACATAAGACTTAATCCCATTCACACTCTTTTCTGCTTGGGCTCTCTGTAATAATGAATCATTCTTACCAGTGAAAAGGTAGAAGCAGCACTGAGCTAAGTACAGTCTAAGGTCTCTCTGTCCACTGAGGTCAAAAAGATGGCAAAAAAGCAGTATGTAACTTGAAGAGCTCGGGTTAGAGTCCTGGCTCGGGTCCGTTTTGTCAATGTTACTGCTTCTCTCTATCGCTTGTTTTCTGTCTATGTCTACTGTCTACTCTCAAAAACATGGTAAAAAGATGTAAAAAATTATGGTATTTTTAACTAAGTTTAACTCATTTTCACACTGGGCTATATTGGTAATTTTAAATCATCTCATAGGCCCTTTTAGTTTGTAATTGACTAACTTTGCATAGTATTTGCACTGTATCAGACTGTTTCAGCCTATGGTAAGAATACTCATTGTTGATTAGGTGTAGGGCTCTATATAAAAAAAAAGAAACATGTCATATACCATTTACTCAACTCAATTCAATTCAATTCAAACTTTATTAGGGACACAGAGCATCTGGTCCATAGAAATAAAATACACTATTTTATACTATTTTAAATATTGAAATAATAATATGAGCTGTGATATTTGAATGCGTTTTTGTCAGCTATAAATAATTAATTAAAGTGAAATTTAATTAGAAAATATAAAGAAATACAAGGCTCTGGACTGTCACATATCAAAACAGTAATTCAATTAATATTAAAGACTGAAAGAAGACTAAATTAACTCTAAACCCTATTTAGATACAACACAGTTTAAATGTAATGCTCTGTTTGGGCAATGATTTTGAGGCAAAAAGTAAATTTCCATCACATATAAGACCATAATGTTACTGCAACACAGGTTATTCTTTGCGAGACAGGTAAATTGTGCAACCCTAATTTGTATTTTGTAAAAAAAAAAAAACGTAACGTAAACATGTGTGGAGGTGCTTTATGTTCAACACCAAATTTGTGTTGAAACAGCTGTTGTTTCCTCAAAAACATAACTCCACCATTGGGAGCTTTATCAGAGTCTAGATTTTTCAATTGTGGTGGTAATTCCTGAGCATCCTCTCGTTGTCACTTGTTGCTGGACATACTGGACAGCAGTGTTTTTTTTAGGGAGCTTTAGTCTTTAATACTTATACTTAACTAGAGTTAGCTGCCCTATCTTAAATAATAATAACAAATTACATTAGCGAATAACTGCTAAAATGAAACTCATGAACATCCAAACACTCCCTCAATCTTGAGCTGTTCTCTGAGCAGTTAGGAAACTAACCAAACTCTGTCATGTTATAGTGCATATTTGGTTAAAATAAGTGGAGAAATTTAAGTGAAGAAAAAACTAAGGCGGGCCAAATGTTTTTTCTCCAGTGTAAAGGAAACAAACATGAACATTTAGTGATAATCAGTTATTGTTCCATTTTACAAGCTCAAAAATAAAGCACTACCTGTTTCCATATTTCCCCATTCCAGGTTTTGCATTTTGCTCCATCTCTTTTAACAATGGAGACTCTTTTAAGTGACTCTCATTATCCTGTATCAACAACAAAATGTAAAGGTACACCATATAAAACTGCACTGGGTCAGACTTGTTTTATTCACTGTAATTTCCCCAGATTTTCCACTCTTCCCTGTTTCCTTTTGCGTCAATGTGAAAATGAACTAAACAGCTAACTGCGGCTAAATGACTTGTATTTTATTGTAACATATGCTAATAGACGGGATTGCGTTTTTGTGAGTATTTAATCAGATTTTGTATATGTTCAAGGTAAGTGAATAAGATCTTATGCACATTTTAAAGCATCAAAAAAAAATGCAGAAATTGTAATTCATGCAAAAGCTTAAAAAAGTTTTAAATGTTTTAGTTTTTTTTCAACATGAGATTAAGCCTTTTACTGCCTGCATCTAAAGCTCTGTGTACTGTTGTAAGTTGTTCATGTATGTTTAAAAACACTTTTGGGTAGTTTTTTCTCTACTCAAAGCTTCATTGTAACCTAGCGCCAGTTTATTATTGGGTATCAAATTTAGTCATCATTGTGTAAGAAAAAATTGTATATAATCATTTTGTCAAAAAATAGTGTAATAAAAATAGTGATTCTACTATTTGTCTGGCCTAAATTCTGATCTGTCTGTCCCGGAGCTGTTACAAGCGCTGGTAACGGTAGACGCCAATGAACTGGCCGGCTATTTTTGACTTGCTGAAAAAATGGCCCAATTGTTCAGCCTCTAGGTGCGTGAAATCACTTGATATGTCAGGGGTAATGTTACATAATACCCCCTATGGGGCCTCACAAGGCCCAGAGTTTTTTATTTTTTATTTTTTGAGTGCACCTTTATTCTTAATATGTGGTGTGTGGAGTTTCTCTTTTTGTTGTAGTTACAAATTGTTCTGAAGCCTGAGGGACCAGTGTCCTTAATGTTTTATTACTGTGTCAAATCAATTCCTGTTATATTAACCTTTGTGCTAAAGGCTCCTGACTGTGGTCAGAGCAGTTACCGCTCGGCTAACGGTCTGCGGCCACACTGTGAAGTCTAGTGTTCCAACACAAACATAATTCTTCTCAAATGTATTAAAGTAAATTGGATGATAATTCTTCAGATGAATTCTTGTGGGATTTGGTGAGAAGGTTTCAGAAACTAATGTTAATTGTTTTTTTGTTTTTTTTTATACCTTTAGCTTGCATTATATTAAATGTAACGTGACAGTATGCACATTTTTTGTTGGTTGTATTTATTGATAGTGAATCTGTTTTTTAGGTGGACCACATACTAGAAGATTATTTTGCAAAATGTGTGATTTGTGTGGCTTGACACTATCCATTATGACTTTACACACGGGCTCTGTGCCAGTTCACTTTGCTGAAACAAATGAAGAATTATGTATGTCAAAACTAACTTAAAATTTAAATTCCCAGCCTGAACCAAAAAATTGTTAGTTCCTTTTTGCAAATCATATAGCATGATGTTTTTATTGAGCCTCATTGAATTGATCATTTTACCAGGGTTTGCTATAAATGGCTGTATAATTGACTCAATGTTTTATAATACAAAGTATTTGTACTTTGTTAGTGTAAGTAGATTTTAAGTAGATTGTTCAGGTATATGTTCTTTACTTGAGCATTCATTCATCTGGTGACTTTTCACTTTTATTCCCTACTTTCTAATCCTTACATTGTCAAAACAGCCTCATTGCTTTTACAGCCTCTGGGGTTGACGACATGACGTAAAAGACGTAACTAACACGAGACGAAAGGGAAAGTCAAGCGTGAAAATAAGTGAAGGCGTCTGGCGAGTGTTAGGTTTTCAGCAGTGATATGGATGAAGAAAGAAAGACATTAGCTATCCATGGCCATGTTTAAGAGAACTGTTTGAGGCTGTTGGGTCCTACAATGATTCATGGCGTAGCTTATTTAGCATTTCTGTAAATCAGTTTACAACATGAGCAATGCTATGGGAGAACATGGTTATGAGAGCTAACAATAACTAGCTCTCACTTGCCGAGAGCCCCGAAGTAGTAGTTAATTATCTATCTATCAAAATTCCCACAAAGACAACATTAACAGGGTAGCTCCAAGGTCCAAGGTATTAAAAACGTATAAACCTTTATGGTGTGAAAATCCGGTACAAGTATTAAGTTTGTTCTTCTAGGTCTTACATTTAATTACACAATCAACTGTAAAAATTGTAGTTATCACAAATGTATTGTGCATCATTGACAGCAAAATAACTTTTTACTTAAGTACATTTCAGAGAATGTACTTTTACTTGAGTAAAGAAGTTACAGTACTTCTTCTTCTTTTTAACACAGGTATCTGTATTTCTACTTAAGTACACAATGCTTTTTACACTTCTGCTTGTTACATACCATTGGTGTGTTCCATACATGTCGTCACCATCCTCTTATCATCTGTCGTGAGTATTTGTTCTTGTATTAACAATACTAAAGCTCGCCAGTCCCTGATAAACTACGGCATGATGCTGCGTCTTGCGCCTTCTGTTGATGACGTACGATCTTGTAAAAACAAAGCAGAATGCACCGAGGTTTAGAGTCTCAAGAATTAAACCAGAGCTAGAACCAGAAATGACACAGAGCTTGATCAGAGCTAGGGTTTCTTTAGCATAAAATTTGCTTAAACTTAGGATCAAAGGCTCTAATATAAAGTTTTTTTCAACAAGAGGCATCTTTCATTATGTATTATTGGATTCTTTTCCCATACAAGTATATATTAAAAAAGGGCCAGTACCAAAAATACACAAAATTACTTCAGGGACGCAATTTGAAAACCCAATGAACAAATCAAAGAAACAAAGTACATACACCTATAATTGATCTATTTTTTGGGGGGACCTTGTGTTTATGACGTTGCCAGGTTTGTGTGATTATAGCTGTGGTCACTTACATCTATATATTGTTATGGATTTTGTAGTGCAGTGTTTTTTTTTACAAGAATGAACATAAAAACAAAACAAAATAAGGAGTATGTCCTAAATATAAGAATTCTGTTTTTGTTTGAAGGGATGCAATTGTCTGCACTATCTTCCAGGCCATACACTAGAGACATATTTGATATTTAATCTCCTCAGTCTGGCTCTTATCAGAATAGCTTGTGAAGCAGACTCTCGGCTGTATTCCGATATCGTCTGACCTAAACCACAGCGTAATGGGCAGATTGCATTGACTCCAGATCAACGGGTGAGTGACACCGGCCCGGGATCAGATGGCCCGTTGTTATTAGGCTCCAATGTAACTCGATCTTCATTCATCTGGACACACTCTTGACTGCACATTGTACTGCTTCAACGAGCTGCAGGCCGTTTCAGAAATGGTGGACGTGTACAATTAATGTTTATTTAACGTCTGTCCGTGAGTGTAAAAACATGTCACAGGGTTTATTTTTGATGTATTAAAATTAGTTTTTGTGAAATGGCCATATGAAAGTGTCAGAAAAAAGGTAGAGAGACAGGACAACTTTGGAAGAAGGTGGTTTAGTTGAAGCAACTTGGAAACAGTGAATAAAGATCTATTATTTAGATAATTTAGAGCAAACAAGGCCTAGTTGTACTAATAGGGTTTAATTTTTAATTTTTTTAACTAAACCATGTTCAGTTTCTTCTTTAAGCCAGGACTAAATTTAGTCCATGTTCTATTAACAGAGTTGAATATGCCAACTGACTGGATGGACCATTTCAACTTCTGTTGGATAATTTAATAATACGTTTTTTATCCATGAAAGAATACTACTGCTAAGCAATTTAATTTATAATTATTTATTTAGCTGACGCTTTTATCCTTACATTAAGCTTTATTTTGGACAGTGTTACTGCTGGAACACCACTGGAGGCAAGGTGGGTTAAGTGTCTTGCCCAAGGACACAACAACCAGGGCACGAAGCTCCCGTTCAACCACATCCCAAAGATGCTCTATTGGGTTGAGATCTGGTGACTGTGGGGGCCATTTTAGTACATGGAACTCATCGTCATGTTCAAGAAACCAATTTAATATGATTGGAGCTTTGTGACATGACATCCTGCTGGAAGTAACCATCAGAGGATGGATACATGGTGGTCATAAAGGAATGGACATGGTCAGGAACAATGTTTAGGTAGGCCGTGGCATTTAAACGATGCCCAATTGGCACTCAGGGGCATAAAGTGTGCCAAGAAAACATCCCCCACACCATTACACCACCACCATCTGCACAGTGGTAACAAGGTGTGATGGATCCATGTTTACGACAAATTCTGACTCTACCATCTGAATGTCTCAACAGAAATCGAGACTCATCAGACCAGGCAACGTTTTTCCGGTCTTCAACTGTCCAATTTTGGTGAGCTCGTGCAAATTGTAGCCTCCTATTCCTATTTGTAGTGCAGATGAGTGGTACACGGTGGGGTCTTCTGCTGTTGTAGCCCACCCACCTCAAGGTTGTTTGTGTTGTGGCTTCACAAATGCTTTGCTGTATACCTCGGTTGTAACGAGTGGTTATTTCAGTCAAAGTGGCTCTTCTATCAGCTTGAATCAGTCGGCCCATTCTCCTCTGACCTCTAGCATCAACAAGACATTTTCGCCCAAAGGACTGCCGCATACTGGATGTTTTTTCCATTTTCACACCATTCCTTGTAAACCCTAGAAATGGTTGTGCATGAAAATCCCAGTAACTGAGGAGATTGTGAAATACTTAGACCGGCCCGTCTGGCACCAACAACCATACCACGCTCAAAATTACTTAAATCACCTTTCTTTCCCATTCTGACATTCAGTTTGGAGTTCAGGAGATTGTCTTGACCAGGACCACACCCCTAAATGCACTGAAGCAACTGCAGTGATTGGTTGATTAGATTCTTGCATTAATTAGAAATTCAACAGGTGTTCCTAATAATCCTTTAGGTGAGTGTATATATACGTCTGGAACTCTTTGGTGCCAGCTTTTCTTTTCAGTTTAACTGATGTAACCTCTTGGACACATCCGTAATCTGGGGAGGCATTATCACAACTATAAGCCTTTCATTGAGGCTGAGGGTGTGGAGTGTGTGCAGATCCCAGACCAGTGCAGAGCATGTGCAGGAATGTTAATGTCTTCTCCTTTGTCATGAGCACAGACAGCTGAGTGTGACCGCGCATATTCATGAAGTCGCTCTTCTTCGAGCAGGTTATCATTTAACCAGTATTAAGAAACGGACACCTCAATGGAATGGAAAATACAACAATACTCAGTAGACTCATGGGTTGTCACCTGATGGAGGAAACTGTTCCACCTGAGCCACTTTTTAACACCGTGTTCTAATTTAGCTGCTAAGAACTTCTGTGAACTGGGACAATTTGTACGCCTTCCCTTCACAGAAATTTCCACTTCTTAGTAGTTACCGTTGTTAACCAGTGCCTTTATTGTTGTCATTGTCCCCTTATCCTCAGTGAATAAGTGCATGGTTGGAAACTTGTGGTATTCTTTCCCTTCACAGCAATTTCCGTTCAGCAGGAATCGTGTTGTACCATTCAGAACGGTTTATCTAAAATGGGGTGGGCCTGTTGCCCTCTAGAAAGCCAACTTGTACAGAGACCAAACTTTTGGTTCTTGTTTTCTTGTGAAGAGAAACTAACCCAAAAACCACATCCGACCCAAGCTCACAAGATTATTGTCGTCTTGCCCTTTGATGACTTCATTGGAGGTTTGCAGTACAGTTCTACCCCTTCATGCGTTGTGCACAGTTTGTTGCATTCAGTTTCAAATACACCAGGTTCATCTAAAATAAGCATATTGTATCCGGTTATTTTTGTACAGGGAGTGTTGATTTGAACCCTTATCAGCAGCTCCCGGCTCTACATTGGTCAGCAAGTGTTCACTATTTTCATCAGTAACATTCAACACATCTCAGAGTCAATCTTAGATCATTTACTCTTTCTTACCTTTGCATTTTCAGCGTTTTTTTATTTTTATTTGTGACTTTAGAGAATGTATATCATAATGAAAAAGGTGCACTACTATCTGTGTTAGCATGTGATGTATTAGAAAAGATAAAATGGGTGGATATCTTTGAGTGTGTCACTTTGTTGATTGGCGTTATCTGCGTGGGGAAATGTGGAGAATGTGTTTGATGTTGATGGAGAGCAGCGGTGATGAAAGAAACGAGGTTTGACAAAGGAGATTTCGTGAGCTTCCTTTACTCAGCAAGATTTGTGTCCTGCTGTCATGAGATCCTTAAACTGTGAGAAATTGAGATAGGAGAGTTGTAGTTTAAGGCTAGTTTTGATTTGCTAAACTTGCTCATTTTCACCATAACAAATTATACTCAGGGCAGAGCGGAGCATTTGATTTGCTTACCGGCTTTTACTTTATCTGTAACTGATCATGACCTTGGACCTCCTTGTGCGGGATGGCTGCCAAAAGTAGGATTTTACCCAGAGGGAGCAATAAAGCATCAGATGTTTCTAAATTGTCACATGAAATGTGATTTGCAGACTAGACAGAAGAGAGCATATCACCCCCATTAAAATCTCTGCAGTGTCTTTTTTTTTTTTTTATTTTGAACATGTTTCACAATCTATGCCATGCTGATATGTAGCTCTTCACCTTCCTGATGAGTTGTACAGCAAATATGATCCAGACTTTGTCTGTTAAGCACTTTTTATTCTGCTTTCTGTTTCCATTTGTTTTATTTTGGCCTACAAATTACCCGTCTGTTAGTCTCTTACTTAGACCAGAGGGAACGAGACAACAAAAAGTGAGTTGTTGTCTTGTAGTGTATTCTGGCATTGTTGGATTTTCTACTGTCAGCTGAAGTCTGATGTAATGTATTGTATATTGCACATGCCACACAAGTTGTTTTTAAAAAGTGGCAAAGAAATTAGGGCAATTTGTGTGTTTTAAGAGAACTCATTAAAGTAGCATTACACAAAAACTCAATTCCTCACACATCCAACCCCCACAACAGCATAGAGGCCTGCCTGCTTTCATTTGAGTAAAAAAGAAAAAAATCCCCACGGCAAAATACTAATATATTGTATAAAACTGTTTGGAGCAAGTTTAGCGTTCGACCAATGCAATTATGTTGCATACATAAATGTACAGAAAAAGGGTGTATTCCAGCTCAGGAATATACACTTTTCTTGTAAGGTCTTTTTTGCATTCTTTGATGCCTGATTCATAATATGCACGCTCCTAAGGCTGTGCAATTGGGCAATTAGTTGAAAGGGGTGTGTTCAAAAAAATAGGAGTGTCTGCTGTTGACTGTAAAAACTCAAAACTATTTTGTACAAACGTTTTTGTTTCTAGGATTTAGCAATCCTGTGAATCACTAAACTATTGTTTAGTTGTATGACCACAGTTTTTTAAAACTGCTTCACATCTGTGTGGCACCAACTTGTGGTACTTCTCAGCTGTTATTTCACTCTAGTGCTGCGTCAACGCGTCAGTGGGCGTGTCAGGACCAGCTCAGTAGAAGCTTCATTCTCTACACGCGAGCTGGTAAATAAAAAATACACCTGTGATGAAGCTTTGGCATTAGTAATGGCTGACTCTGATTCTGAGGGAGAACATCTACCTTTAGAGTATTTTCAGCCGAGTGAAAGTGAGAATGAGCGAGAGAAAGAGTGCATGTGTAACTTGGACAGCGGCGGCGCTGCTCGTGCTTCTCTCAGTGTACATAAAGCACACGCTGTTTTTTCCACACTTTGCCCAAAATCAGTGAAAGAAACGGGAGGAAACTAGTCGCTCTGGCCGCTGTAGTGACGACGAGGTTAGGAAGGAAAGCCTTGTGCGTGTAGCACCTGCAGCTTTACCTTTAGCACAGGTGACACAAGCCGGGGCAGGTGTACTCGCCGTGGCCGCGGTAGTGACAGGGAGGTCAGGAATAAAGCGGCTTCTATTGACAGTCATGTGGGAGAAATACGTGTTGTTCATCCTGACACTTTACCCAATCGAGGAGAGGCAGGGGTAAACATAGGGCTGCACGATATATCGAAAAAATGTCACCATCGCGATAATAGTATATGCGATATCTGTATCGCGGAGAGGTGTGATAAATAAAACAATTTTTTTTAATAAAAAAATGTGCCAAGCATTTTTGCTTGACAGTTAAATAAAAAGGAAAAAAAGCCTTTGTTCACAGTGCATTAAATTAGATCAGAAGATTATCTATTACCTGTTTATTTTAGCTTTAAAACATAGCGCAAATGCACCAGTCAAAGCAGCGATAGTAATAAAAGTGATGGCTGTGTGATGTGCCTTATGATAGGTCCCACACTCTAAAAAAAAAATACTAATTATGCCATTTGGATAAGAACAGATAAAGCTAATGCAACCAAACACCTACAGTACATGTTTTTATTTCTCATATCTATTTTTATATTATATTAACTATTTTACTATAGTTATGGTATATTAAGTATGGTATATAAGTTGTAGTTGTACTGTAGTTTACTAATTTTGCTTTACAAGTTACTGTTAATAATAATTTAATTTCAGAAAAATATATATATTATAATATCTTTATTAGTCTGTATGTGCTGTAAATAACATAACTGCCAATATATAAGTCCATGGTTTGCAAATTAGATGCATTTTGTATATTTTGGGACAAACCAATTAAATAAAACATAATCATAAGTATGTAATAAATAACAAATTATCTCCTTAGTTAAAAAGAGTTCAAAATGCTTTCTTTTTTATTATATAATAAATACAGTTAAGATTGTAATCACATTAAACATTGTAATAATCACATTCAGTTCATTTAAATTGGGTCCGGGGATTGGGCTGGCCACTCCATAACATTAATTTTGTTGGTCTGGAACCAAGACTTTGCTTGTTGACTACTGTGTTTGGGGGCATTGTCTTGTTGAAACAAACATTTAGAGGGCTCTTCAGCATAAGGCAACATAACCTCTTCAAGTATTTTGACATATTTTAACTGTCTGTGGCCCTTAGACCCAAAAAGAACAATTTTATTCACATCAGTCCACAAAATATTTCTCTTTAGGCCAATTGATGTGTTCTTTGGCAAATTGTAACCTCTTCTGCACATGCTTTTTTTTAAACAGAGGGACTTTGCGGGAGATTCTTGAAAATAGATTAGCTTCACACAGACGTCTTCTAACTGTCCCAGTACTTACAGGTAACTCCAGACTGTCTTTGATCATCCTGGAGCTGATCATTGACTGAGCCTTTGCCAATCTGGTTATTCTTCAATCCATTTTGATGTTGTCTTCTGTTTTCTTCCAAGTCTCTCTGGTTTTGCTCTCCATTTTAAGACATTGGAGATCATTCAACAGCCTATCATTTTTTGCACCTCTTTATAGGTTTTCCCATCTCCAATCAACTTTAATCAAAGTGCGCTGTTCTTCTGAACAATGTCTAAAACGACCCATTTTCCCCAGACTTTCAAATGTAACAAGTGCAGGTGGCTTCATCCTTAAATAGGGGTCACCTGATTGAATGCCACACTGCTATTTTTTTGAACACACCCCTTTCAACTAATTGCCCAACTGCCCCGACAGACAATTTTATTCCTATATGAGTATTATGAGTCAAATGTTATTTATTTAGACTTTTTATATGTCCTGAAGTGACAAAATGTTACCTTTTTTAAATTTAAATTTAAGACAGATCACCGTGCATTTCTCTTGTAATTTTTTGAATAGTTTAAAAAACTAATTATAATAAAGGGACCAGGAAATAGACATAGAAATGTCTCTCTCATGTAAACTGGCAGTGCCAGAAAGTGGAATCCCTGTCATTGTGACACGGGACAGCACACCTGGCTTCCCTGTGACAGTCGCACCTTATTTGGCAATAGGAGTGCGGGTGTAATAAAGAATAAGTAGCTCTGAAGTTTCAAGCTGCAGGCGAGTTGCAACATTGAGTGGAAGATGACAGTCAAAGATGACAGGGCCAGCAGGAATGTTTGCTGAATGTAGCTTTGTGGGAGTGTGCCGCTGCGTGCTATGCAAATGTGAGTGATATTGGTATGCTCATTCAGAAGTATCCAAAGCACCTGTGTGAGTGAAGAGGCGCAAGAACTAATAGCACAGTCATACCATAAATGTCTTCACAATAAAAAAAAATATAAAATATATATAATTTGAAGGCCTGTAATTGAAAGGGAGTTACCTCTTGTACATTTTGTTCTTGGGCTATTGTAATTAGTTTTTTCTGGTATTAATGTTCATTCAAGTGAAAGTCATTGTTGGTGATAAAAGGTTGTCATTGCCGTTACGTAAAAGATGGCTCATTTGTTTTTTATGGCTTTGCTCTGGGTTATTTTCATACTTCAGTAAGCTGGGGAACATATTTTAAGAGTACGTTAAAAAGGCAGATAAAAGCAACACGTTAAAGCTTCACAACTGGACAACAGACGGGAGTTTATATTCTATGACCTGTTGACAATCAGCTGTATCCTCGACAGTGGGGTTCAATAAAGAACCAGACAAGATTGAAAACATCTGAAGCCAGTTGAACCAACCCTGGATATGTCACTTCTACCCACTTAGACAAAACCTAACACGCACCATCTGGGCTAGTGGTATCACAGGGCGAGTTAGCAACTCATTCATTGAAGAATAATAATTCTACCAATAAACTTATTTGCAAAAATGATTCTAAAGCTAATTCAATTTATTACCCAGCCCTAACATCTTTATTGTGAATCTTGATACAAAGCAATCAATTAAAGTTACGTCCTAATGATATGACATCACCTCACAAAGCCGCCTGTTATTTTGGACATTTAATGTTAAAAAAACACTCTTAACTTTTGTTACAATCAGTTGAACATCTTGTCCACCTTTCCTTCACTCTTTAAACACAAACTTGTTTCTCGTCGCTGATTGGCCAGTGAGTCATGTTTCTGTACTATAATTTAAACTTACCTGCCAAGGTTTCTTGAAGGTCTACTTCGATAGAAAGCCAGCAAAAACAGAGGGTCACCCTTAAAGTTTAAAACCATAATACAGCTTCATAGGTCATGGGTTTAGTCTTTCCTGGAGGGGCGTAAACAAACACTGAAGTCTGGATGTACATGGTTAATATATATCTATTTTCTATACAGTCACTTTATTTAACCGGATGAACAAATGAGGCAACAAGATCTAGAGCTGTTGCATTTTACAGTGACCATGTCGGAAGATTTTGCCCAGGTTGTAACTAGACTTAGAAACACAGTGACTCTGAACGACGGTTAAACGTGATGACAGCCGAACATGCCAGCATTTACACTTGAACACCAAGTATGCACCAACAGAATCATGCCGTAAATATAGAAATAGTTTGGCAACAGTTGTAGCCTGGCAGCCCCCACGAACACTCACAAAACCACAGTCTGGCCAGCTGCTTTAGGAAAAAGAGGAGGCTTGATTGGGAGTGACAGCTGTGGATTCCTCAGGGTGAAGGAGGGACAGAGTGAACAAGATAGAGACAGCAGAATGAGTGAGTAGATACAGAGCAATAAGTACTCCTACAGCTGGATCACTTTGCCATTAAGCGTAGCCTTGATCTGTGTAAAGACTGGCACTGGTCGGTCTTTGTTGTTGCATTACAGCATGGAGAGGATGGTCCATGTCGTTTGATATAGCCACTATTCTGCTACCTATTACCACGCTAAGATTTTACAAACTTGTATTAGCGTGTATACACAGGTTTTTATAGGTAAACCTTCTAACAGTTAGCTTTTTCCCCATGTATGCCCCTGCGGTCATGACCTCTTTGCCTTTGTAACTGTTCTCTAAGTTGCTTCATTAATGGTTTTTAGTCAAGCTGAAACACCTAGTTCACAATAACTACGTCGGTGAAATACATTTTGGGTCGTGTATACCAATGAAGAGGGTAGGAGTAATATAGAGGTAGTCAACCTTGTATTTAGACATCAATCACAGTGACTCATCTAGCCAACTGCACAACCACTGTTTGAACTCACGCTGCTCCCCTTTTTTCGGTTTATACAGCGCTGAACGGAAGAAAGAAATGAAATCAATAAAATCATTAATGACATGGTATTTCAAATTTCTATTGCTTATAACCAACTGTCATTGTGAGTGATCACACAAAGTGATCACAACACAACTGTCAATGTCAAAGCCGAATTCGACACAGCACTGTCTGACATCCTCTACACCGGGACTAGACAAGTGAAAAACATGGCCAATGTTGCTGTCATTCAATTGACTGATCATTATAATAATAAATAATAATAATATTATTTAAATTACCCCTTTGACAGGGCCAAAGTTGAATGGAGTTCTTTCTTTTTAGTCTTGCCATAATTTGATTTAAGGCTCTGATTTCTCAAGTATTTTGACAAAAGTGGTTAATATTTTTGCAATATGCAGTTCTTTATGATCTGTATATGGGAGTTGTTGATAATAAAATAAATATGTACAGGCAATGCTCCTTCCCCTTCCCTCTTGAGTGACTGTGTGTGATCTTAACTGTCAGTAACAGACTATTCATAGAAATCCTGTGTTGCACAAGACTGATTTAGCAACTCGTAACTTTTTTTTAAGCACTATCATTTTCAACAAATTCAATTCTTGAAAAGAAAGGGACTCTTCTCCTCTGTGATCATTAACTAAACTGCGCAGATAGAAAAAGCTAGTGGTTACATTTTTGCAGAATACAAGTGACAAAAGTGACAAATAGGGCAACATTTTAAACTTAAAAGCCAATCATTAGACAATTCCAGGATATAGATTTCTGAGTGCTGAAATCACAGACAAACAAAACCCAACGAGACGAAAGGGGATTAATTGTTTTTCCGTGCTGTAAATAGGTGCGCTTGCCTTTGAGTGCACACTGCCTTCAGGGGCACTGTTAGTCATTATAGCAAACTGTTAATGGGTGTCAGACCACCACACAGTGGTTTAGGTGTCGTTCACATATATTTGTGAAAAGTGTCTACAATGTTTGAGGGCACTGCAGCAGCACGGCGACAGCAGGGGTACGGAAAAGAGAGGGGCAGGAAACAGGAGCCTAAACTCAGCTCTGAAACAGGAAGCTGCTCTGGTTCTCTCATTGTTTTGTTTTTATAGACTTTACTTCCTGTTAGCCTGACTGTTCCAATCGCTATAGTTACTGTTTTTTTAGTTGCTCATATGATGGTAAGTGAAGACACAATAATAACAGGTAAATGTATTTTGTTAATTGCCAAATTATATTAATCTGTAGTTGCTTTGAGTTGTCTAATTAGATCTTTGGAAGCACCAGACAGACACTTTATCGGCAAAGTGTGAACATAAGGAAGGTGCCCAAAGTGTGAACACAGATACGTTGGTAAAAGCAGGATGAAAGGAGGAGAAGAATTAGAAGGAGTTAGAGAAAAGAGGATGTGGCTGACAAGAGGGGAGTGGAGTGCACAGGCTAATTATAGATCCTGCTGTGAAGCGTCTGGGGTTTTTACATAGCCGGATGTTCACAAGACAAACTGGCCTTGTGTGTTTTTTTTGTTGTCTCCGCATTTGTTGATACAATATGTGTTTATTTTTGGTTTTATTTTAGTTGGAAGATCTGCAAACTATATCAAACTATTGTAGGGTTCATTAGCCTGTCCAACCATTTCTGGTGTTATATTCTTTTTCTGGTTTCTGTAGATGAGCCAATGCTCTGACAAAGCGCACCCTATCACCTTATTACAGTTTCATAGGCCCCTTTTTTGGAACACATATTTAAGTTGGGTCAGTGTTCGGCACGTTACTTTAAAAAGTAATTTTTTACTTCTAAAAGTGATTAGTTACTTTTAACTGTCACTCACTTTTGTGTTGGCGTACTTCTCTCTCCTTCTCCTCTCCCTCCGTCCTGTTCAGCACACCTGAGTATAAGCACACCCCGCCCCTCTTTGATTAATAGTATGATCCTGGTCTGTTTTCACATGATTGGTTTCACAGCAGCACGAGACATTCAGTTGCCTCACTGCAAGAAGCACCTGTAGTGCATAGATTGTCATATCATTTTTATAATAATAATTTTAAAAAAGCTTAGTACCTGTTTGCATGTGGCTTGTTAGAGTGGAAAACTAACTGCCCACTCACTGGCCCATAAGTCTCATTCTGTCACTCAGTCTGTGCTGTTACCACTTGAACTCATGTTTGAACTGCAGTAACAGGATACCGATGTACTCTAAGAAGTGCTGTGTGTTTGTGGTCTTGTGTATGTGACGGACTTTGAGCCGACGGACCTGACCGTCAGTGTCCCTAGATGTTTATGGAAACTCAGAGAGGACTCAGGGAACCGGAGCCGTGCTGCATTATACATCAACCTTCCTCTCTTACTGTTAGACACGAGGACGTAAACAGCAGTTAAATAACCCCATATCTGCTGTATTTTTTCACATTTGTTTTTCACAGAATTGAAGGGCTTCAACTAAGAAGCGCTGCTACCTTCTTCCCCATACCAGGTGAAAACTCTTAAAGTCAAAGTTAAGATCATATATTAGGATCCTTGCAGTATTCTGTAGTAGGAGTTTGCAATATGATGACATTATATTATGGAGGATTTGTTAAGGTTATTTAAATAAAAAAGAAAAGAAAAAGATAAATATTGCTGTTCTCTGCTCAAATTCAGACTAAAGTTTGGTCATTTACCCATTCATTTAGGTTTCTTTAGATTTCCCAACTATCATACTGATGTATGATAGTTGGGAAGCTATTTCTTCACTGGCTTTTAAATAACACTAAACTGAGTGATCAGATGTTTAATTTGTAGTCTGAGGACAGTCCTGTCTGACATCCTCTAAACAAGACATGTCAAACTCCGGCCCAGGGGCCAAATGCGTCCTTTAGCAATGTTTTATTTGGCCCTCCAATACATTTGGTAGGTAAATATTTTGGCACTTCACAATAATCAGAGAAAAAGGGCATTTGACTTTTCTAAAGGTACTGTAACTAATAGTCCCCTCACTACTTTGAGTGTGACACCACTTTGAGCTGTTAACCCCTTCATAATTTATACTCGTATAATTTCATCACAACCTTTGTAACATGTTTTTTAAAAACATTTCCATATTTTTCTACTATATTCCATATTTTATCGTTCAATAATTGCAAATAAGTTTTGCACAAGGTTAACCTGACACTGCCAAACAGAACTGGTGATGGACAAAACATAGTCAGCTCCACAGAACCATCTGGAAGGGCTACTGTTAAAAAGGCAAAAGGTCAGGAACTTTTAAAGAATAACAGTTATCCAATCAGAACAGTGCAATGTTGTTTACGTGCGTAACGATTAAACAGTTACTACATCTTCAAACCTTAAGCACAGCCAGACCTGCAGTGCTGCCACATCATTGGACACAACGAGCTGGTTAGGCCAGGGTTTGGATGTGAATTTTTTACTTGGAGCAGTTTAAGATGGATTTATGCTTGGGTAAAGCATAAATCTTTGCTTTACCCTAATTGTATTTAGGTTAAATACCTAAACTAGGTCTAATTGTAAGAAATGTATGTGAAATGTCTTTGTGAGTTTGCTGAAGTAGACTTATTAGTTCATGTATTATAAGATAAGATTACATAAGACTTTCTCTAAGTGCAAACCTGTAATAAATATAACAAGTTATTTCTTTAGATGTCAGACAGGACTGTGTCCATGAGTTAAACATCTGAGAGCTCAGTTAGGTTTTATTTAGCAGCAGTTTTGAGATTGCTTAGGGAGTGTCATTTACAACAAAAACACATTCAGTATATAGTATAATAACTTAAAGACTAGGGTTCCAATATAAATCCATTACAGACAATTTTGTAACCTGATAAATTTCGAATGACTAAATCAATTCAGTAATTCAATGATTGTAACAATGGAACAAGTAAAATTTTGTCTCATTATGTTTTGAGTTTATTATTTCCCAGTTTGTTATTTAACAGCGGTAAATGAACAGCGGAAATTGCTTCTGTTTCAGCTGTTTATTACTTACTCTGTCAACAGGAATTTCATAAAGGTTTGTGTTTGCCAGGTCAACATCTTGACAGCGCTCTATATTATTGTGCTCTCCGAATTTCCCAGTGTATTTTTAGTTTACGCAATCCAACTTGTTCACCCGACTTGAACCTGCTGCTCTGTCTCAATTTTTGGCAATGGGCTAAAAGACATGCCATAAACTGAAACATCATAAAACACATCCAAACCTATGTGACTATTAATTTTACTGGAAGTGTTGGCATCCTTTTTTGAGTTGGCATTAGCAGGAATGTTGTATATTACACTGAACAATTACTTTGCCTGTGGCGGTTATTACTTTTTAAATTCCCTTTTCTGCTCAGATATAAACAGAAAATTTACAAACATTGTCAAAAAAGATATGCAGCATCTTATTTAAGTGGAAAAAAATGGTTATTGTACTGCTGACATTCAATTAAGTTCTACTCAAGTGTGTTGGCTCCTGTATTATTTATTATTAGCAAGAATGATAACAAACTAAAGTGTTATGTTTTGAGTATATCTGCATGGCCTCTAAGCTGTATGTGTGTTTTTGTACACCGCTTTAGTAATGGATATGCTAATCCCTTCAGGCAGGTCTCAGTTGAACAGACTTTAATGAGGAAACACGGGTCCTAAAGCCATCTCTGTATGATGCTACTTTTATGTGGTTGTTATTTGTTAGCCATGATTTTTAGAAAAAGCTAGAAAAAAAACTTGGAGAAAAAACTGTTGCCTGACTTCCTGGCTAGACGAGATATGCAACATCTATACAGCAGCAAAATGTATTTTTTTGTTTTTGTATTGCTATTATTTCTAATAATAATGACCTGAAACTACTCTTTTTTTTTGCTAAGGTTGCCTAATCATATTAATAAAACAGCTAAATTGTAAGCAACATGCTAATGTTTTCTTCCCACTCACTGAAAGTGTCCACATTTAGTCAGCCGTTTGCTATTTTGTGTTTGACGTATTGTAAAACGTATTGTCTGTTTAACTTCAGTTGCCAATTGTTCTCAAAGCTCATGTGGTCATACATCCTAAGACCTTCTGACATTCTCTCTTTAGTGTCACAGCACTGTGTGGCTGTAGAGGTGAGTTTGGTGATGGTCAGAGAAGGCTGTGAGCGCCTTGAGCATGTCAGCTCCCCTCTCTGTCTGTCCCAGCTGTGAATGTGTGTGAATGGGGTGAATGGAAGCATGCTGTAAAGCCCTTTGGGTGCACAAGAAAGGTAAAAAAAAGTGCTATATAAATGCACGCCATTTACCATTTAGTTCTATATTCTGTTTTGACGTGATATATTTTCTAAAAACTGACATTTATCGATGACTTATGCGCTTTAAAAATAAATGTGTGAAGATACAATGAGGCCCAAGTGTGTATCGCTGGCCGCATTGAGCTGTCAGCATGTGCACTTGTAACTGAGTGGTGTAGATTGTGCAAACATTCTGTCTTTGAAGGCTATAAAGTCTTGTTGTTCTTTTGTTCTTCTTTTTTGTAAGAGAGGCTGGCAGTGAGGTTATTAAAAGAGTGCTTTGTGTGTCCTGGTCTTACCTGTAGAACCAGTCCTGACGAAACGCAATACAAGTGAAGAATGGATTTAGTGGGAGGGGCTGAGGAATTACCAAAATATTGAACATACCCAGGTGGACAAACAAATGATTTCACAAATTTTACTGTTATCATGGCACTGTTTTAAGATTAGCAAATAACCAACTGCTTCCTACTAGACATTGGTGAGCAGCGCATAATTATTCAAAGTCCATAGAGTCCAGTGCTTTAATAACTTCTCTTGTTACGTAGGTAATCAACAGCACTTGCATAACTACAGTATAAACAAGCAGTTTTCTTAGAAAACTTAAACCTACCAAGAACATCTACAATTAGCTAAACTACAATAAGAACTAGACTTAAACTATTACCATTGTGGACAATATTGATATTATTCCTTCAGAATAAAGAATTATCTCTGTAAGTTTACTTTTCTGGCAGCATGTTTACCAGACACACGGTTAAGTACAAATATGTGTTTACAATTCCAGTGTTGTTATTAGAGCTATTTTTGCAAAGGGACACTTGGCTGTTAAAATTAAAATCTAAATCAAATCAGAGCCCCCCGGGGTCAAGGATTTGTTTTTCTGGTTCTATGTGCAGCTGTAATGCCTTATAATAATAGCATTCTTCAGGAAAACATTTAAGCCTTGTATTACTTGGAAATGCCCAAAATAAAAAACTTTGGGTTTTAACTGATGTCTAAAGACTAAACCACTACATTGTTTTCAGACATTAAGTTATGTTGGTAACATGATATGTGGGGTATTAACACACTGTAAATAGCCTATGTATTTATTCAAGGAATCTGGAAAACAAAAGATTGTTTAGGCAAGGCTGATTTTACGGAAAAAGTGTATTTTTATTGATTTAAGATAAGATATGATTACCGTATCGACTGAGCAATATGGATATAAATGAATCTAGTTAGACTTAAGTATCTGGGTTAGCAATGTTAGCTATTAGCTCGATTGTATACTTGATGCTGGTCACTGCTGTCAACTTTTTACTTGGAAAAGCGCTCACATTTCTGTAATAATGTATACGTCTCTGTGAACTGTAAACTGTGAAAGACGTTAGCATCCGTGGGTTAGTCATGCTGGCTACTAGATTTGCTACATTACCTATTAATTTGTTAATGTCAGCTTCAGCAACTTGTCCATTCCATTAGTGAGAGATTTTACATTGTCAGTGTTAAGCCTTCCTGTCTTTTCTTACTTAGCTCTCTTGAATTCTAGGGTGTTTTTCTGAAAGCTAACAACTAATTGCTAGTGTTCACAGTGAGCCATGTTCCAGACCGGTGTGCTATTTTGGTAAAGCAATAATGCAAGCCTTTATTTCTCCTCCCTCTCTGCGTTCGTAAAATATAAGGTGTGTTTTTCTGAAAGCAAACAACTAATCACTAATGTCCACATTGAGCCATGGTACAGACCATTATGCTGTTGCTAAGGCATGCCGAAGTTTCTCAGAACAAAACATCACAAAACAAAACCCAAAACAAACGCAAAACAAACACAAAACAAACAAACAGATGAATAAACATCAAAATTATGGGATAAATTTAAAAAAAAGTTTTAAATGATACGAGGGTTGCCCAATCACAAGGTTATTTTTTTTTACCTATAAACATATCTATCCAGGTGTGTGTTACCATCACTACGAAACTGGAAGTGACATCAGCACGTTCTACACAAATAGTGTGTTCCCTATGGAAACAAAAGGCCCAGTGTAGGTAAATGTTGGAGCGATGTGTGTTTTGCTATTTATAACCCAAGGGAAGCAGGGAAAGAGCAAGACATTGAACTTTGCGTGGATGTGTGTTAACTGTAGCAGCCTTTGTCTCCTTGTATAAGCATTTCTCCCCTCCTATTCTACGACATAATAGCCTTGTTATTGCTGTCATTACAGTGTACGCTTGTATGTGTTCATTTTTTTGCTGTGTGCGTTCTTGTCTGTATTCACACAGTGCATTCAGGGTCTTCTACAATGATGGAACACACCACTGCTGTCACAGTATCAGCCCAAACATGTTAATGAAAACATGCAAAGCAGACCCATTGTGGAAGACAGTGTCTGTATGTAAGGTTTCTCGTGGAAGCAAAGCCAATGACATTATTATATGGCAATGCATGCTGTTCCCTCTCACCCATTTCCTCCTTCATCTGTTGGCACCAGGCCAGTGTTTTTAATGTGTGACACTTTTCCTCTCACACTTTTGCCTGACATCTCAAAACAAACCATGTGAACCTTTTGGTTAGTGCGATGGTAAAGGTTTGCTCGAGCCTGCCTTGTGAGCGCATGTGTGCGTGACCGTGCCGTGTACAAAAGTATGCAAATGTTTCTAAAGTGTGGTTTTATTGTTGTCTGTGCACGTCTGAGTCAGTTTAGGCATAAATATGTGCAGCTGCAGGTGATTGTCTGTCCCGGTCAGATATGCATGATGCCATTCATGCAGTATGTGCGTGTTTATGTCACTTAGACAGAAACCACCGCCAGCCTTTTCCCAAGCTGTTCCCTTCCTGGATCCTGTTTTTAGCACCGGATGAGGCAATCTTTCCCATTGACTCAGCCATGCAATGCAAATAGTTCCAACTGCATGCAAAAACCATGGAAATGTGTGTCTGTGTATGCACTAAAAGCCTGATAGGACTAAGTAACATATGGTGCTTTTTAGTGTGATTAAAACAAAAACATCCACAACAAAAGTAATCATGTCCAGATAGCCCACAACAAGAGAAATGGAACTAAACAAGATAATTGTGTGAGACAAATTTCTTGAGATTTATCCAAGTCAAAGTGAGGTCAAGTTTTAAGTTTATTCATGTGACAACATCAAGTGACCAAAGTCCTTGAAAGCCCAAGTCAATTCAAAAAGAAAATGCAAAATAACTTTTCAATAAAAGCTGAATGAATGGTGGCATCTAGTGTTTAAAATACAGATTGGGGTTTTTGAGCATGTAAACAGCTATGGAAGCCCTGCAGGAACATACTGTTGGAAATTGATCTGGTGGTTGTTAAAAATCATCGTAGTTCCTAAATGTCCACAAACAATTGTGTAAAGTATATGCTCAAAAAGAAACCTGAGTGTGCTTCTCTCTGAGCAGTGCTCAGTTTAACCTTGGTCCATGCTTTAAAGGTCTATTCTTCTAAGATAGACACAATGATGAGTGTTATTTGATACAATTATAGACTGTACTGTGTCTTACACAATGCACCTTTGTAACACACTACTCAGTACAGTCTAGAAAATATATGTGGTGTCATATACTAAAAATAGTTTTTTTTTTTTTTACATTTCCATTTCCTGACTTTTCATTGGTTTTCTTGTAGTTTTAGATTGAAAAAACGAACACCCAGTTTTCTTTGCCGTTAAAGGTAAAACACAGTGCATCTCCAATGTTGTATTGGAATGAATGGTATTTTTTATTTTTACCTTTCTTTCCAACCCTGCTTGTACTTTGTGTATAAATGTATAGGGTCACTTTTCCCACAGCCTTGGAAAGTGGTTCTATTTTTGCACTGGGGTTTGTGGTACTTGTGTGTTTTATGAAAGTGGGATTTCTGTGTATATTATTCAGCCTTTCTCCAAACAGTGATTTACCTTTGTTTGCTTACGCTGGCCGCCTTTTAAGTATTGTTTCCTCCCGTGTTTTGTGTAAATAAACCAATATTTTTTTTTTTTTTTTTTTTTTTTTGTTGGGATGAAAGTTGTGACTCAGCTCTGCTTTCTTTCCCAGATTGCACGGTGGCGGTGCCAGTGTCGTGCACGGCCTCGTTTCCGATGGACCTCAGGGTGGGAGAGCGAGGGATGCGCCCTGGTTCGGACACAGCGCTCCTCACCCCGCTTCACCCGCCTTTGCTCCTCAGCCCATTCTCCCCTCAACCCCGTACCTCCTTCTCCCAACAACAACTGCACCAGCACATTCGGGTAGGAAGATATTACACGCATTATAATATTGAAGTCAAGAACATTAGCACTCATTATACTTTATTATGGAAAAGCAGTTTTTTAAGTGCCCCCTGAAAATTTTATTATATTTAAATCTAGCAGGAATCCTTAGGTTGCAGAGGTCTAAACACTGTCACTAAGTTTTCCTTTAACTTGGCTCTATTTCTAATAAAATAGACAATTTATGATTAAAATCACATTTTTTTTTTTTTTTTATCTATCACAATAGAGGAAGTCTATATATAATTGACATGCACCAGTCCTTCTAAAAGAACCAAAAAGCGCACTGATAAAGTAAAAAAGACTCATTTAAAAATGGCAAATTTACATAAATCAACAAGCATACATTGCATTACACATACACTACAGTATTGTGTTGATTTCATGACAATTTGCAAAAGCAAAGCATCATAGAGGTAATGTGACCCTTCTCTGGTAATTATTAGTCATATTTAGCATCTGCAGAGTCCCTATGGCTATTTCTTAAGTTGTTCTGGGCGTTAACAGCAGCATTACCCTTTACACACTGTACAACAGGGTGTTTAGAGGAAATTATTTTGAAATTTATTTATTTTCACCTTGCCTTAGTTGTGCAATTATAGGAAAACAAGCTAAATTCTACAACTTTGACAACTACAATGTGAATTATATCACTTACAGTATTTAAATGTCCATTTTGAAGTGTAAAAATTCAAAACCATCTAAAAATGATGGCCACTGGTTAGACTGCTGACACTAACGGATGGCCCACAACTTCAGTAAAAACTTGGGAGAATTATTTTGATTAATAGGCCTTTATGTCTGGTTACTGGTGTATTATTAGTCCTGTGTCCATAGTGCCACATTTTTTCTCCTTACATTTGAAAAGATTTGCTGATGTGAAGTCCTGACATGTGGTAGTTATTTTTTTCTTTGTTTTGTTTTTTGTTAATCACATGTAAACTATTATATCCACAGAATAGCACAACATGTGACCATTAATACTATTTTGTCTTGATCCACAGTTCAATATGGAGCAAAGAAGGCGGGAGCAGGAGCACCATGAGAAACAGCAGGAGTTACAACAGCTCAAGCACAAGGACAAGAGTCAACAAAGTGAGTCTGAACACATTTATTTGCACAGACACAAGCAGGTGCTAAACATGTTTCTACAAGTTTCACTTCGCTGTTAAACCTTTATTGTTTTACTGACCTTTATCACGGCCGAGGTGGAAACCCCCTGTACAAGATCTTATTCGTTTTCTTTAATATATTAAATTAACACACAAACCATATATCAAAGTCTTTGATATAGTAGCTAAGTATAACCCTGTGAGTGTAGATACAACAACGTAGTTAAATATAGCTTTGGCCCTGAGCACATAAAAGTCACTGGGTCAATATTGACTCGGTCACTCCTTACACACCACTGCAGCAAAGAAAGCAAGACACAAAAGCATCGGTTCATGCAGTTTTATCAGTATTGTTTCTTACATTTTCAATATGCTTATGTTGAATATAAAGTATAAAGTGTCAAATTTAGTAAATGTGAAAAGGAAAGTAGTGGTCAAGATGCAAATACTTGTTGTGTTAAACTCTAAATGAAGCTGCAAATGGATTTTGTAGAAAACAGGAAAATGAGAAATATCTTTTTGGGTGTTAATTGTGGGTTATTAATCAGATACTTGCACTTTCCTTTGGCCTATATCTTATTTTTATTGCTTAATTCTTTCAGATCAGGAAGCAATGATCTGAGTAAGCAACTGGGACCCTTTAAAGTCACTATGAGTTCCTAGTTATCAGTCCCTGAAATGTTGTGTGTTTGTCATCTAAAATGGGTTATATAATTTTACATTGCTTTTAGCATTCAGTCATTTTTAGAGTGATTTGAGTTTTGTGAAATACAGTTAGTCTAAATAAATGATTGCAATCTCATAAGGTGGTGCTTTAAACATTTAACTCTTCAACTGTGTGCACTGGTTGTTAGAGGTCTCTTGGCAACATCAACAAGTGATTTGATAAAAAAAATACTTAGATTTTCTCAATCAGTCTTCTCCCAAAGTCATACTAGCACTTGATATGTACTTGAGGATTTTGTTTTATTAAATAGAAAAGGGGTTTTGTAGTTATCGTCTTATTCCTAATGAGACTAATAGTTGGTTGAATTGACTGTAGGTGCTGTAGCCAGTTCTCTGGTCAAACAAAAACTCCAGGAGGTCATCTTAAAGAAGCAGAAACAGGCGCTGGAGAGATCTACCTCCAGCACTCTGTCCACTTCAAATGTACCATACAGGTAACTCAATGTGCACAGGTTTTCAAGGACAGTACTTATCTTTATTTGAATAAAACCTGGTGTCAATATTGCTGTGTGGTATGATGAACCTGAATATGGTCTCTTTTGTTTTTACAGAAAGCTGGCTCCAGATCCTAGTGTTTCCTCCACCCCTTTGGCCTTGTCTCCGTCACAGCCCATGTCTGAGGGACCTGAGGGGACACCGCTGCGCAGAGCAGGTACAAGCCCTCTACTTAAACCACTCATGGAAATGAAAAGGATTAATCTGAGGTTTTAAGGCTCCTTCATTTGTGTAAGCGGCAAGGCAAGTTTATTTATAATGCACAACTCATACATACAGCAATTCAAAGTGCTTAGCAAAAAGAAGAAAGACAGGGTTAAAACACATTTATCATCACAATTATCAGTAAAATAGATTTAAAATAACATTTATCAACTAAATCAAAACTAAAAGAGAAGAGCGCTGATAATATACTTTCAGTTGTCATATACACAGTTAAACAGAACAGTTTTCAGCCTGTCCTCGAACATTGTCAGAGTACAGGCCTGTCTCTTCTCCTCTAGACTGTTCCAGATTTTAGCCACATGAAACTGAAACGCTCCCTCACCGTGTTTAGTCCTGACCCTAGGCACGAGCAGGAGACCTGTCCCTGAGGTCCTCAGAGTCCCAGATGGTTCATATGGGACTAACATGTCAGAGATGTACTATACACCAGCAGAGCTGCTTTAAACTCTATCCTCTGAGAGACAGGAAGCCAGTGTTGAGACCTGAGGACAGGACTAATATGGTTGTACTTTCTGGTCCTAGTCAGGACTCGAGCAGCAGCGTTCTGTTTGTACTGCAGCTGTCCTACAGCTCACTTAGTGAGTCCAGTGAGCAGACCATTACAGTAGTCTGACCTGCTGGAGAAAAATGCATAGAGAAGTCTCTCTAAGTCTGCTTTAGACACAATACCCCTGATTATGGCAATGTTTTTGAGATGGTAAAAAGCGCTTGATGTTATTGCTTTAATATGGCTGTTAAAAATCAAGTCTGAGTCCATTATTACCCCCAGGTTTCTAACTTTTGTGTAGAAGAGCAGTTCAGTGGTGTATTACTAAAGTTTTAGCAGTGAAAGACAAAAGGCCTGAATTCAAATAAAGAGCTTTTTAGAAGTCACTTGCTACGACTGAGAGCAATTATGTGATTTTTCAGTGAAGTTATCTTTTGCTGTAGTTTTAATTTAAAGAACTGCTGTGATCTAATAACTGTTTCACCTCACTGAAGCCAGAGTAACATAATGACAATTTTCTACAAACAGATGTCACACAGTATAGTGTTCAAACATGTACCTTTCTGTTTGATTTTTTAGCTTCTGAGCCCAATCTGAAGGTGAAACACAAGCTGAAGAAACACCTGAACACTCGCAAGAGCCCACTGACCCGCAAAGAGAGTGCCCCACCGACTGTTAAGCACAGAGTTCCTGACACCCTTGGTAATTGTCTATGGGTAGATATAGATATTGTTGTCCAAAATTAACTTAAATTGTCATTTATTACATTTTTTTTTTAGACTCGTCTCCCAGCAGCAGCAGTACTCCGGTCTCAGGTTGTAGTTCTCCCAATGATAGTGTGCCCACTGAGAACGGCCTGCTGCCCTCTGCAGGCCTTTCACATGAGGTTCGTAACAGGTTACTGGAACACTTTAGAGTAAAACTTTAACTTGACATTTTATCAAAATATTAACAAAATATGCTTATGCGGGAAGTCTGTTAAGCTTTTCATGTTTATCATTTTGTGAGATGAGTTAAACAACAGTTTTTCAAAGCTACGTCACGTTGGTACAGGAGCTGTTTCATTAACATGAGCTATGCAGTGCCAGACATAATGACATGTTTAAAGCAACAGCAGTGGGCCATGGCACAGTGTCTATCAGATGTTTTTGCATTATTCATTTAATCACAGGAAGTTTGACCAAAGCAAACTCTGTCACACCTGCTGTGGCTCTGCACGCAATGATTTCTATGGAATCACAACAAGTCAGTGCTGAGCAAATGATGGGTTTAATAAAAAGCTAAAATAGCACCAAGGCACTTTTTAAGATATTTGTATTTTCCAAGGATCATTCATGAACCCGCCAGGTGTTATGTGTTTGTTGATTCCATGACAAATATTTAGACACAGTTCATAAAGTAAGCAGAGGCACAAAATGGATGGATAGATGGATGAATGTTCTAGATAATATCTTGGATATGATCAGTAATCAGTGCTTTGTTATCAAAGCAATAAAATGGGACAGTAACGTAAAGCAGTGCAGAGTGCGTCACATGGGCCTGTTGTGGCGAAACAGTTCTGGGATATGAGTCAGATGGGAAAAAATGTTGACAGGTTAAATGTGACTCTTTGTTGTTACTGGCTTCAAATTAGCTGACGATTGTTTTCATCATTATCAAATAGAACATTATATGGCATTTCCTATGCCTCATCTTTACACAAACAAGTACAAACGATTTGCACAACTCTCTCCAATGTGCTAAATTTACACTATTTGAGCTCCTTCACCTTGATAAATCAGAATTCATTCTTAAGAAAAAATGCACCATTTTACAAATCCGTCATGGCACTGGAGCACTTGTAAATCACTTGTCTCCATTTTTAGCGCACGCTTTATACTTAAATGCTGCCTTAGCATAGTTCTAACATCATGTTGTCTTAGCAGGCTCAGAAGCTACTACTCAGAGACGGCACCCTGGCCAACTTCACCATTCAGAGTCCCTCCACACAGCCCACCATCACACTGGGACTGCCGGCAAACACCAGGGTAATACATTTGACATTCAGTGTATTAATGCAACTTATTATGTGTGGTTTTAATGCTGAGTGTGGGTTTGCAGGCTGATGGAGAACTCTCGTCTCTGAAGGTTGGACGGTTACCTCTGGTTACAGCAGGGGGGTCTCAGGTCTTCCTCCCTCTGGGCAGAGAAGACCAGAGCGGGCAGTTGAACCCTCACCTGCCTGTCATTATCCTGGAGCCCTCTGGTCTGGTGCACACTCCGCTGCTCGCTGGTAAGACATATAAACATGTCTCGTTACTGAGATATTTATCTTATTAAAGATGTATGGGCACACACTACAAATTAGTTTTGACCTGTAGTGTGACAGAAAAAAATATAATTACAGCATGACATAAAGACTGCTCTTCCCAAGTCTTAACCTTAATGTTGCTTTATATTTCAACTCCACTTAACAAATTTAACCTGTATTACATTTTTTTAACTTTCACAGAGACAGCACATATTGAGTTGCTTTATAATATATGCAAGGGTTGGCCAAACACATATAAAGACAGAATTAAAAATAATCTTCAATGGAAGGTGAAGTTAGAGGAAGAAGCTTAGGAAGACAAAATATTAAACCAAAGTAAAATTATAATACAATTCTAATTACTGGACAAGACAGACGGACACATACTCATGTGTCGGACATAAACTTGTATTAGTACCGATGAGTAGGCTACTTAAACAGCATTAGAGCAGGTATTAGTTACACAAAGAATTTAATCAAAATTGTAAAAAGAAAGATGTTGACACCATTTAACATTAATGTGACAGCACCATAATGTTATACTTTATGGTAATAGTGTCATACTACTGATGCAGCTGAGTTTAGTAAGTGTTAGAGCACCACCTACTGGCCCTGCTCAGGGGTTTGTGGTTAGTTCACAGTTGACACCTTTACCAACTTTTCTAGCATAAAACACATTTATTGTAATAAAACCAAACTATAAAAAGACAAATGATTATGCTCTATGATAAATTTTAAACAGTGACATTATGGTAAGATATATTGTAATTAATTAAAAATCTATTTTTCAATTTGACTTTGTAAAGCACTTCAAATTACCCAGTGTATGATAGATGCTATAGAAATGACCTTGCCTGCCCTTGAGTTACGATATTTTAGACAGGGGTGCCTCGGCGGCACACCTGCTTGAGTGCATAGGGATCTTTGTTTTTTTTCTTCAGTTAATCTTTAAAAAACAACACCAATATTTTCAATAAAGGAAGTCTAAAAGAGGTTTACAATTTATTTAACATGCAAGGCATTAAAAATCATTCTGTATTGTACATAAAAAGTGACAGGTAACTTTTGATTGCGTCATGCCATGGGGAAAGATATTATGTTTTTTGTTTTTCAAAATTAATGTAATTTGTAATTTCCACCAGAATTTTTTTAAGATTTGGGTTTTGGTGAAGTTGGACAAATGTCAACATTGGAATTCATTTATTGTTCTGTTTTTGGAGAAATGTTAAAAATGTGTAGAAAGATCCATCTCAGAAAATATCTGCTATATCTTCCTATGTTAATTTATGTATTTTTATTTGAAAAACTATATATGGTTTAGTCAAAAAAACAATAAAAAGAGAGATGGAGAGGTGGAAATATTTTCTAAAACATATCTCTCTCCCTTTCTTCTCAGTCCCAGGCCTAGACACCGTCCCACTGCAGTTTCCCTCTCAGTTAGATCGCCTGACTCCAGGGGGCGCTCCGCCTCACAAGCCCCTGAGCAGAACCCGCTCAGAGCCCCTTCCGCAGAGTCCCCGCGCCCTTCACTCCCACCTCCTCCAACAACAGCACAACACGCAGCTGCTGGAGCGACTCAAACAGCAGACTCACCTGGGAAAGGTACGCACCAGTCACTGACACACACCTTTGGACTTCTGTGTGACTGATGCACAATAACACAACGTGTATTTTGTATATGCGTGCACGTGCAGCTGATGTCCAAATCCAGCGAGAAGCCCAGACTGCACCAGATCCCGTCTGAGGAGATGGACTCTGAGGACGGAGGCGGCTCGTCGCCCACAGAGTCCACCTATCAGAGCAGAGTGAGGGCGGAGTCACTGAGGGAGACAGAGCAGCCAGCTTCGAAGAGCCATGAAGAGCAAATTAACCTGCAACATGCGCTCATCCTCAATCAGGTTTGACACAGTTATAATACTATACCCCTCAAGTGTCCCTGATTTCTGTCCTGAAGATGGCAATCTAATATTTCAGAGCAATCTTTTTTGTGCTATATTAAATATTTTATTTTGAGAAGTGAGAACCAAAAAGGTGTAAGAAAAAAATTGGATGAAATTGAGATCACAATAGATATTTTAAGTTATTGTTTAAAAAAAACATCAAAAGAGCAATCTAGAATTCTGGGAAAAAAAGTCAGACACCCACAACTTGGCTGACAGTGTCCAGATGGAAAATGATAATCCATTGTCTTATATGTCAATGTAACAGATCTAACATAAGACCAAACTAATGGTGTGCATGCAACTGTATATATTAGTCCAGCGCAAACCCTTTACTACTAAACCACACAGAAAGAATACATTTGTTTTTAAGGTTTTGCAGCTGAAGAACTCGGATTTTGTGAGGAGGGCTTTGGAAATGGCATATGTCGAGGCACCACAGCATCAGGTGAAACCAGAGATGATAAAAGAAACTCTCAAAGCCTAAACTGTGGTCTCTACACAAATGGGATGATTTTGCGCTGTTATTAAGGACCAGTGTTAAGTGGGTTGTGCTGTGTGAGTGGGTTTGTCAGTCAGAGCGGTGTGGACAACAGGGGCTGCCCTTAATAACAGAACGCCTGTAAATGTAGCAATGTAAAATAAGTCCATAAGCTGAAGTGTCCGCAATACCTGCTAAAGTTACAATCTACCTGAATTTGGCATTTGGTGGGTGTAAATGTTAACCCCTTACCCCCTCCATAGCTTTGAGATCATAGATAGAATCCTCACTTTTTTCCCCAATGCTTTAATATCAAAATTCTGACTTTTCTTTCTTTTTTTTTCAGAGTTCTGCATTAACTCCCAAATATTTTCCCAGTGGCTCTAAGTGGCCCTTTTACCAAAATAAAAGTCCATATAACTTACTTTTGGAAAATAATCAGAATTCTCCCTATAATCTCATTTCTGGCTTGAATTTCTGCTTTAATCTGAAAATTTTGAATTTGAATTCTGAATGATTGCATTTTTTGGAATTTTCAATTTTCCTCAGAATTCTGACTTGTAATCCTAGGTTTCTGGTACCAATCTATTAATATATAACTGTACTAAATCTAACTAATTGTTGCTTGATTTTACCTTTGGTCCATTTAGTAGAATGTACTTTTTGGTCAATCATTTTAAAATCAGGTAAATGTGATCTTATATGTTGATATGGTATGTCAGGATGTGCATATACCACAGCATAGTTTGCCCAAAAGCTAGTATGATACAGATATTTTTTTTCAATAAAACATTTTTATTGTGTCTAATGTCGTCTGCTTTGTTTCCTTCATTGACTCTGTGTGTGCAGTCGTTGCTATGGGAACAGCAGAAGCAGTTGCAGCAGCTCCACCGTCAGATGGAAACCCTGACGGTGCCGATGTTACGTGGCGGCGGGGGAGTCGGGGGCGCTTTCGGTGTCCATCGACCCCTGTCCCGAACGCAGTCATCCCCCGCCTCCACCTCCCTCACTCTACCTGAAAAACCCCTGAGTCTGCCCGGACAGGAGGTCAGCAGCAAGCCACGCTTCACCACAGGTGAGTTCAGTTATTGTGTCATCCCCTGGCTCAAAACATTCATAACGAAAAGTTAAGAAAAGGTTTCCACAAAGGCATCTGGACGTAGGTTTGACTGAGACCCTCCACAGACATACCGAAAGGGATTGAAATAAGAGCTCTGAGACACAGGCTGTATATAAATGTTGGTCCCTTTGTTTCCTCCAGGCCTAGTGTATGACTCTCAGATGCTGAAGCACCAGTGCACATGCGGCGACAACAGCAGTCACCCAGAGCATGCTGGGAGGATCCAGAGCATCTGGTCCCGTCTTCAGGAGCGAGGACTGAGGGGACAGTGTGAGGTACGATAACCCAATATAACATACTTGTACCTGAGGATATTCAAGTAATGTTTACAGAAGGGCTGTGTCATTTCCTGTTCTGTTTCTGCTAAATAAAAAGTAAATTCTGAATGTTTGTGGCCTCTACAGACTATTCGTGGACGTAAGGCTACATTAGAGGAGTTGCAGTCAGTTCATAAAGAGCGACATGTGCTGCTCTACGGCACCAATCCGCTTAACAGGCTCAAGCTGGACAACCGCAAACTGGCAGGTAGGTTACAACTCTATGAGAGAATCCAAACGCACCGTATAAAAGTCTGCAGTAATGTCTATTAAAGTATATTCTTTAGTGTACATTACGTATATATCTTTAAATGTAATTATATTTTTTTGTATTCAGTGTCATTCAGCCCACTAAAATAAATAAAGAAGCTTTTAGTTAGCAATAGTTAAGTGTGCTTCTATTACTTATTGTAAACGCAGTAGGAGTTAACATGGTCGGAATGCCTAAAACACAGTCTTTCGTTTTCTGGTAATTAAAATGTGGTACAAACAAAATTGTATAATTCAAACTAAAAGGAATACTTTTGAAAAGACTTGTTTTGTTGTTTTTTCCACAGGAATCCTCTCCCAGCGGATGTTTGTGATGTTACCGTGTGGCGGTGTTGGGGTAAGAAAAATCCTTCTGATGCTCCGAAAACTCTTAACTTAAAGCTACTCAATACAATTACTGTGCTGATGAAAGACAATATCATTTCAAATAAAAATGACCCAGAGAAAGACAGGATATTAAAGAGGAAAACACTTGGTGAAAACTTTTGCCTGACAGTCCGTGTCCGACCGTGACAAGTCAAGACTAACGAGAACAGCATGTGCACGAGCAGGGGATGAAAAGAAATGCTTTGGATTTTGTTGTCAGTTGGGCCAGATGGACAGTAACGCGGGTTTATGAACAAACAGAGAAGAAGAAAAAAGGAAAGAAGGATGTGGATCTGGGGCCACAAATGGAAGTGAGGACGTCCATTTTGAACAGATGATCTAAATGTGCTTTTAATCTCAGTGGGTCTTTTTAAAATATATATGGTTTAAAGAACAACTCATAAAAAAAAGCCAGAAAACTCTGTTTGAAAAATCAGTTTGAACCTAATCTTGTTATTTAAAGCAAAACAAATCAATTGTGATTCAGCAGTATTGCTAAACTGCTGTGAGGTAAATCTATTTATATATATATATATAGAGGTACTTGAGTTATCGGTTGCATGAAAAAATATTCCTCTTTTAGTCTTGATTTCATGACACAGCTGTAAATTTGTCTGACCAATATCCTGTCTAAGTGAGCCTTGTGCCCCATTTATGCTCTACCTAACCTTGTGCTGCAGCTGGATTCTCCAAAACTCGGGTAAATCCATTTTGTATCACGCCAAGCCAACCGCCTTAACTGAACGATGGGCTCATTGGGTTTTTAATTATACAAATGTAACAAGCGTTATCAAGCGTGTTATCAACATGGCTACGCTAAAAGATGTTAGCACTGATGCTAAGGTCTTATTGGCAGAGACAGGTTATACTCCACCAGCAACAGTAAAATCCTTAAGTGAGACTTATGCCCATTAATGCTCGACCAGTGACACAGCAAAAAGGCAAGCCGCTGTTTTGTTTTATGCTGGGTCATGTTGTGTAGTAAACAAAAGCAGACTGGTTGCTTTTTCTCATTGGCCATGGCTGAATTCTACTGACCTTAACAAATGTGTTTTTGTTTTTATTGTTGTGTGCGCAAAAAAGTAAAAGTACATTTGGCAAAGGCTACAATTACAATTCTTTGATGCACAAGAACAACCTGTGTATGGCTCACTGAGTAAAACAGATAACTTGATTTTCAGAGTAAAGGTCTTCACAATCTGTTACCAGTTTAACATTAAAAAGTGAAACAAGCAAAAACCTCAGATGTGCTACGTATTCTCAGAAATGTATGTGTCTCAGATCGTTTCAACTAGGACCCTACTGTTACTACTGCAGCTTTTAGGATAGGCCAAGATATTAGAATGCCAGAAATATTAACAAAGGAAATGAGCAGAAGAAAAGCTTAATGTAAATGGTGTGAATGTCCATTTGTCTGTCGCAGGTTGATAACGACACCATCTGGAACGAGGCGCACACGTCCACGGCGTCGCGTCTGGCAGCGGGCAGCGTTGTGGAGCTGGCGTTCAGAGTGGCCAAAGGAGAACTGAAGGTAAGCACAGAAGACAGAAAATGAGAATACTTTCCAATTTGTATCATTAAGTAACACTTATTAGCTATTCAATCTAATTGCCTGTCCAGAGAAAATGGCCAAAATAGTCACTAATGTCCTCTATTGGTCTGGCACACCTCCAGCATTTGTAGTATTTTGATCAAACACTTAATGTCTGAATATGTGTATTAATATTAGTTCTCTTCTTCCACCATTTTTCTGAATGGCAAATCCAAAAAAGACACCGTCCAAATGCAACAGGAATGCAACATAGCCGCTTCTCCACTGTCTGGAACTAAATAATTGTCTACAAACCACAATATAAAAAATGGTCATATACGCAACATTTATGTTTTTGCAAAAACATTACTATATCTAGGCTACGATGTGTCTGTTAATAGTCTTGGAAATCAAGCTTAATTTCCAAAACCACTGATGATTAACAAACCAAAACAACTTCAAGAAACATAATTTTGTAGATAGAATTACAACATTCAAGTGTGTCCAAGCTAGTCTAACAAGTCAGAAATCAACACTTTTATTACGAGACTAAAGTGAACAACATACAATTTCCTAAAACAATTATTGCAGACACGTTTAATCCTGTGTTAATCAAAGAAGGAAGGTACATCTAGTACATCTAGTTAACTATGCATATTAAATATCTTCAACTCTTTCAGAAGTATTCCATTTTGTTAGAAGCTTTCACCTCAGCCCTTTCCTCACACTAAACAAACTCCTGTCTTGCGGAACACTCATTAATTACCTCCTCTTCTTCTGCACAGAACGGCTTTGCTGTGGTCAGACCACCGGGGCACCACGCAGACCCATCAAACCCCATGTAAGTATGCGTCCGCGCGGCTGCAGCTTTATTAGCCCAGAGGTGGCTAAATCTGTTTCCACAGAGCCTTCAAGGGACGAGATGCAGCCCGTAAAGTTTGTTTAAAGGTTGGCATTATGGTGAGAGCCAAGTGTGTGTTGCCGAGAAGAAATGTGGCGGAAATGGTCACAAGTTAATGTAATGTTGTCTGAAACACATGAAACACAATGTGTATGTTTCTATGTGTTTTATGACAGGACTAGACTTCCTGTTTGCTTTAACTCCTTGTACCAAGGGTTGAAAATACTGTTTATTAAAGATTGAGTAGAGGGCAGTGATAACTGGCCCTCACACACAAAAGAGAATGAAAGAATTTGGCAGGGTTACCCACGGGTAAGTTTGGTCATATTTCTTCAATTGTCTTAAATTTAGTGTTAATTTGTTGTAGGTCTTCAATCTTAAATGTGTTATAAAAATTATAAAATGTAAAAAAAAATCTACAACTATGTTAGTTAATATTTGTAGTTTTTTTTTAATATTGTACACTACAACCCAAAATCGGCTTGCACAAATCGATTTTGTATTGGTTTTTATTCTGACTAGCAGGGCAGATTACATATCCTCTGAGCTGTATCCACTAGACAGAGTAGCCTTTTATTTTAGAAAAGCGCACAGTGTCATAGACCAACTGTAAGTCTGTGACCTATTTCCATGTGTCCTTACACGCTTGTGCACTAAAAACTAAATAATTTCATTGACAACATTTTTCTTCTGAACTGTAACCACCATTTTTTTCTTTCAGGGGTTTCTGTTACTTCAATTCTGTGGCCATAGCAGCCAGGCAGCTGCAGCAGAAGCTCAGTGTCAGCAAGATCCTCATTGTTGACTGGGTAAGAGACTTGTGAGTGCAAATCTGTCATACAAAAAATATCATAATGGTTATAAAACATTAAATCTGTCTTTCCGTATCCCATCACAAGGATGTTCATCATGGGAATGGCACCCAAGAAGTGTTCTACAGTGACCCCAACGTCCTGTACCTCTCTCTTCACCGTTATGACGATGGGAACTTCTTCCCTGGCAGTGGGTCGCCAGCAGAAGTGAGTATTGACCACACATGACCTAACCTCTTGACGTCTCAGCTCTGTCTTATCAAAGGTGTTGATTTACATGGCGCCTGTGGAGCCCATAAACAATGTAATGTGAATATTAAAACTATTGTTAAATTTAAGTGAATTAAAAGTTTTTTTAAGGCGGGTGTTTAATGTACTGACTGAAAAGCTAAAAACACAAGATAAAACTCCGTTTCTGCCTTTTGTATTGCGCTTACTGGTTTTAAAGCACTGCATGAATAAAGTATCTGTTTTTATTCTTAGGTTGGATCGGCAGCTGGAGAAGGCTTTAATGTCAATGTGGCCTGGACTGGAGGGCTAGAGCCACCAATGGGGGATGCAGAGTATCTAGCGGCCTTCAGGTAAAAATCATAAAATCTCCTGACTAAGCATTCATCTCCACTGCTGGGTCACTGGCAGGAAAAATACTAAAGAGACAGTTAAACACATTAAGCGAGCTGGTAGTGGACACACACAGCACCAACACTTGCTGTTATTTTTACAAACAAAAGCCCTATAGTTTTTTATGCTCCATGCTTTAATGCTCACTGTAAATAACATTCAACCAGGTAACACACTAATCTGACAGAACATTGTAAAGCTCAACTTTTGCTTCATGGTTTAATGTTAAAGCTACTGTTCATTAAGTAAAGAAAAACTTTGTGTACATCTTAAAAAAGATATAAAAAACCTAATTACAAAACAGTACACTGTAAAATAAAAAAAAAACATATTTTATTCACATTAGAACACAAACAACATATCCGAGGTTGAAACTGAGACATTTTACCATTTTATGAAAAACAATAGTTTATTAAAGCTGTGTCCTGCAAAAAAGAAGTCTAATGATCCTGAAACACTGCAGTCTTCTCTGGGACAAAGATCATGTTGCGCAAAAATAATAAAAAATTTTCGATTCATCTGACCATTTGACGCTTTTCTATTTTGGCTCTTAAATGAGTTTTGGCCCAGACGTTTGTGGATGGTGTTCATATGTGGCTTCTTTTTTGCATAAATAAAAGCTTTAACAATTAAAAATTAATGAAATACTGTACAAAACAAGAGGTGCACGTGGCAGAGTGGTTAGCACTCCTGCCTCACAGCAAGAAGGTTGTGAGTTCAAAACACGGCTGACTCAAATATTCTCAGCCGACTTCGGTCTTTCTGTGAGAAGTCTGCATGTCCTCCACGTGTTACTGTGGGTTCTCTCCGGGTACTCCGGCTTCCTCCCACCGTCCAAACACATTAATGTGTAGATTGATTAGCAACTCTAAAGTGTCCCTAGTGAATGAATGTGAGAGTGAGTGGTTGTCTGTCACTGTCTGTCTCTAAATGTTAGCCCTGCGACTAACTAGGCACTGTCCAGGGTGTACCCCGCCTCAGGCCCAAAGCTGCTGGGATAGGCTCCAATCACCCGCAACCCCCTAACGGGAGTAAGTGGTAGAGCAGAAATGAATGTACAAAATAAGGTAAATTGTGATAGTCCTACTTCTTAGGTGTCAGAAAGTTGCCTCAAGTGAATGGAATTGGCTTACTTATTATTCATAGTCTTCCCAACTGGAAATGCAAATAAAACGTGATTCACCAAAATTGTACTGTCAAACAGGGCTTTAGTTTATGCTTTCATGTATCCTTTATTGTATTCTCATTGATCCTTATTATGATTTTTGCCTTTTTGCGCAACCCGACAATTCCTCCAGTTTCCTCTCGGAGCCACAACAAACACTTCACGACGATGTCTGACGTATCTCTTGCGCAATTAATAATCCCTGTCATTTGGGGAGCATGTGTCTGGCGCTGCTCCCCTTTTCCCCAATAACCTCTGATGCCTTTACAGTAAATCGTCTGCAGGTTGTGCCTTTGACACAGCGCAGGCCGTTACTTCCTGCCGGTGGGTTCGATAATTGTCACTGGTGGGTGGTTGGCTACCCATAAAGCTTCGGCGGTGTGGCCTGTTTGGTTGTCTGGTGCTGCCGAAAAACTCGAAGGAAACTGGGGCGACCACATCGTTATGGAAAAGGGGCACAGTGGCAAAGTCGGAGTTACAGCTGGAATAATCACAAACATATGAATACAGTGCTGGTGTACACAAACACAAAAGTTGCCACAGATGAGGTTTGTATTAATTTGAGGGGTCTATGAGGAATGGGCCAATCTGAATACTTTAAAAAGAAAACTTTTTTTCCAGTCATTGTTTATTGACCTTTGATGTTATGAGGTCAACAGAAAGAGGTTGGAAGGTTGCTTCTAACAACTGCGCGTCATCCTCCACAAGCACTTACTTAAATGAATCTCATAAACAGGACGATACAGAGAAGTCCACATTCATTTAAATATACTGCTTTGATGAATTTTTTATTCATGCTCTAAACAACACTTAAGACTCCAAAATTACCGTTTGGAGGTTTAAGCAAGCCCCTATATCACTGTGCACACTGCGGTTATTCCACAATCATTCCAATAGACAAAAATATTTGTTTAGACTCACCAACAGAAAGACCTCTCCAACCACTGTGGGATCCAAACATAGGTTCTGGTCTGGCCGTCAAACCTACGTCCTTTTTGTTTATTTAGAAGGCATTAATGACACAAAGGTTTATTTATTGGGCATATGCTGGAATGGAAATTTTGCGTCTGATAAATATACTGTATATGCACAAAGTTATCATTGTGCTTTATTTTGACTTGTACCAAAGACACTGCAGCTCTACAGCTGTGTCTTTTATACAGATATATTTAGAATAATGGTTGATGCAGAGTAACATCACAGTAACTCATCACATGGAGAGTGGCCTCTGTCACACATTTTGTGATAAGCTCCTGTGGTCGTACAGTGAATGGTGGCGAGGAATGGAAAAGAGGTCAATATGGAAGCATTGTTACTCCTTTCTTATCTTCTCTTATCATGGTTATGTCAGAGCTTATGGGCTATGAAGTTTCCTAAGCAATTATATATTTTTGGATTCAGCCAATAACCTCTGACCTCTAAGTAGAACAGAAAGCAGTTGCCTTGTCTTGTAGCTACATGTAAATCAGCCATGTTTTGTAATCATCCTTTAATTAAACTCGAATTAAAGGAAAAGTGAAATTCAGCAGTTTTGTTTCCAGTTTGGATTACTGCACATATGTTTCTGATCTGTGTGCTCATAATTATGATTTTGATTAGTCTTTCCTTGTTTGTTTTCCCAATCAGAGTCGGAAGAGAATTGGCTCCAGGGTTCCTCTTCCCAGTAAAAGACAAATTGATTGTTGATTATGTGAAAAATTAAAGTGAAGCAGTTTTTGAAAAGGTCAAAAAAATGGGCTGCCTTTTCTCAAGAACATCACCATTTTATTGCTTTTATTACAAATTGCCAAAATGTGGATTTAGACTTGGATGAAGTTACAGTGCCAAAAGTAGTTTGTTTACAGCACCAGATGAAGTAGGTTTACCGCATGTAAACATCCCAGATTTGTCTGCCAGTGGAGGAAGGAATAGAAATTAAAGTGTAATTAATGACTAAAGGAAATAGAAGTATGGTTTCTGCTTAGGTTTTATTATTATGTAAGAATTTTACATTATTAATATGCACAAGAAATAGTTTGTCGATTGTACAAGATAATTACTGATATAATTTGCATCTTTCGTCCAGTGCTGCACTGACGTTTTTGTATTCTGAGTCAGGGGGAAAGCAAAAAAATTTTAAAAGATCTGCGGGAAAAGGTATTTGAACTGTATAAAACAGGAAAGTAATATAAAAAGATATCCAAGAAATTGAGAATGCCAATCAGCAGTGTTCAAAATCTAATAAAAAAGTGGAAAATAAAAAGGTCAGTAGACCAACAAAAATTTCAGTCACAACTGCCAGGAAAATTGTTTGTGATAAAAAATAAAAACCCACAAATACCTTCAGCTAAAATACAGAATATACCATCTGAGAAAATAAAGAGTCCCATCCCCAACAACCACAAAAGACTTCAAGGTGTTGATGATAAAGGTGGCAATACACTTTAATAAGAACTGGGGTATGTAAAAATTTGATCAGGGTAATTTGGGAAGTTTCTGTTGTCATTATGATTTAAAAGGAGTAAACACAATTGTTTGATAATAAATGGCTTCACCCAACCACTAACGATGAAAATTTAATTGTGACACATCTAAGATAATAATTGTGAGAGTTACAGTTGATTTTGCAGTACAATGTGCATTGTTTAAATTAAATCCCAAAAAGGTATAATGCAGTAAAAATTCTATCCTTTTTGTAGCCATCAAAATGTCAAAAAAAAAAAAAAAAACATTGAGGAGGGTTTGTATGAATAAATTCTATGATAATAACATTAACAAACTAAATCACTCAGAAAAGTAGTTTCTGTTTTTTCTAATATCAAGTCTAGTTTCTACAAAAAAAAAAAAAAAAAAAATAGATTTTTAGCAACTTCAAGTTGAAAGTTAATTATCCCATCTTTAATAATAATTATTTTCCACTCTGGATATTCTGAATTTTAAAAGGTAATAGTGTTCTTTGCCAACAACCCCCAGAGCTTTTTTTCTCATTAAAACTCCAAGTACCACACACGCCCTTCACCTGCAGTGTAATCATTAAACTCTTTAATAGCTCTACTTTTATGGTTTTAAGTGTGTGAGTTTTTTTTTTTATTATTTCTGACTCACCCCCCTCTCTCTTTTCCATCACCCCCCAGCCCCCAGCATGCTCTCCCTTTTCCGTTCCTCCTTTGATTGATCTTTAATAAGGCTCCCCTTAGCGCCGGCCGCCTCCCGCCATCTTTCCATTAGTTTGTCTGTGAGTTTCTCTCTCTCCGGGGGGAGCGGCGGCTTTAACGGCTCTACACGGGGGGTGGGCTGTGGTTTTTGTGCTTGGATGTGTGCGTCTAATGGTATGAGAAGGCAAGGAGTGGTTATTGTGTGCATTCCCCATTTCCTGGCTTTGGGGTTGCTTATGGAATGAAAACGTAATATTCCTACAATTGAGAACAACAAAGATGATAAAATACTAGTTAGGGTGCAATATAGTTGACCATAAGTTAAAGTAAAAAAAGTCGTCCTTGGAAATGAAAAAAGTTAGAGTTGGAAAATGATCATTTTATAGTGGAAAATTATGATCCTGGTTTATTCTGAGCATTTTATTTTATTTGGCGGGTTCCACATCATTTTGAAGCATTTGTGCCATTTTGCCATGTTTTTGTGGCATCGCAGAGCTTATTTTGATGCATTTTTTTCCACGTCGTTTTAATTTGTCATAAAAAAAAAGGATAATAAAGCAGCAATAGACAATGGCACTTATACAAACACATGGGAATAAAAGATGGGTTATCCATAATTATTTCATGTTTAAGGACCATTAAAACAAAAACGAATTGCCCCTAATCAGTTACATCCAGGCTAGTTTAAGTTGTCATTTAAATTTTTTTTTATAGTTTTGTCATTGTTTTTGAGTAAATTATTTTAGTTAGTTTTTTGGTTGTTTTTCTCTTTACATTGTGTTATAATAAACTTATGTTACACTTTTTGCACACAAATACCATTTCTCCCCCTGCGGGGGCGTGTGACCTAACGTCTACCTAATATTTATAAATGCAAATCCTTTAAATAACTTTTCTGAAAGTCTGGAGGCACTTAAAGACGTGTGAAAAGGACTATAGTGTTACTTATGTCCCTGTACTACTGAGGACGCACACTATTTACTAACCATACCCAGGTTTCAGTTCTGTGTTGTACCATTTTTCATGTTTTGAAGAAATGAAGGTCCTTGTCATAGCAGAGCAATATTCGCATTATGGGAGGGGTTCTTTTAAAACAAGGTACTTGATAAAACATATAAACATATATTGAACAAACAGTTCATAATTATTACCAAAGTTTTACTCAGACATGTTCTGGAAAAAGGTTTTAGGGCAAACCTAGTTTGCAGCTGCGTTGGTTATTTTATGTCCCGGAACTGAAGTTGAAGATTTGTTTTTACTTTTGGTTGTGTATGCATTTGAAAATAATGTTTGGCACGTCCATGTGCAGTGTATACACTCTAGCAGAAAGGTGTTTATGTGTTTATATCTTATGTTTTCATCTGTGAGCTCATATTGTCCATCTGCACACAGCCATGACAGCATTACAAGTTCGAGATATGCAAGTGTGTGTGTGTGTGTGTGTGTGTGTGTGTGTGTGTGCGGACGAGGGGGAGGGGGGTCTCCAAAGTCCCCAGGCAGAATAATGAAGGTAAATGGATCCCAGATGGACTGTTTTTCCTCTTTTTTCTCTGTGTTGTCAATGACGTGAGGAGAGTGACAAGCCTCTAATGGGAAACAGACTCGTTTACTCTGGCTTTGAACTCAGCCGACAGCGCTGCGGTGCAGAGCGGAGCTCCTCCCGCCCGGGACAGTGCCGTTCTCTTCCCCTTTTACAACAATAGCATTAAGGAAAAATCTTCATCTGTTTACAGCGCACAAACAACGCAGAGCCGACAAAACAATATGACTTTGTATTACTCATGCTCGGCGGAGTCATCAATAGCCCTTTGTCGGCGAAGAGTGCTGTCATCCAGAGTTTGGTTCCACTTGTCATGGTAATGGCTTTGAGTAGGTTTATACATTTTTAGCTGTCGATGAACTACAAAGCCAGTTGAACCTACCTTGAATATGTTTTCTCTGAATGATTGTTCTCACAAAGCTGGTTGCAAACTTGTTCAGTTAATCCTGGGTTTCTCCATGTGAGCATGCTCATGTCAAACAGTCTGCATTAAAGAACCAATTATATCGACAAGTCAGAGATATGTTAACATGAAGACTAACACAAAACCTTCTACCTAATGAACAGCATAATAGACAACAACTAGACAGAAGTGTGGGGTCTACTGTTAAAATCTCAGTGGATTGCCAAATAAAGCAGACCATAAAAGCTTGAGACTATAGCATGTTTTGTTGTTGGTGGGAGAAACCGGAGTATCAGGAGGAAAGTCACCCGATCACAGGGAGAACATTCAAACTTCACTCAGAAAGGTCCCGTCCAGCCCGGGAGTCAAACTTTGTACCTTCTTGCTGAAAGGCAACAATGCAAAAAGAGCAAAAATAAAATGTAATTCAATATAATCATGGATAAACAGTAACATGTCTTGATAGGATATCAAGGAAATAGAAATATTATTTAGGGAAAGCATAAAAGCCCTTTATAAATTTAACCATAATCAGATGTGCTGCTTGTGAGGACATGCTAGGGATTTTTTATACTGCACATTGTAAGAAAAAGGTATTGCCCAAGCAACATTTAAAGCAAAACAGACAAGCAGATGTCACCTTTTTTATTTCCACAAAGGGATTGAATATTGCTATGTGCATATCTAGGTGAGTATTTTGGAATTTTTTGCTTATTGTGTACACATTGGCTTTCTGTACTTGGTTTCTGAGGTTTCTTAGATCTTTGCCATTTCGAGAAATGAGCATGGACCCATTCAAAAACAAAAACAGCGGCTGCGTTACCAGTTTTAGAAAAAAATACAAAATTTTCCCCACTATGGTTGAACTTTTTAGAAGTTAGATATACTTTTATGTTATGACACTCTTTTATCCAACAGTGACTTTTGACCTCTGTTGACAAAAACCTCAAACTGCAGCAGATTTCTCTTGTAAAGCATTTTGTGATTTGTGTCTTGGTGTGCAGGAGCGTGGTGATGCCCATTGCGCAAGAGTTCTCCCCGGATGTGGTTCTGGTATCGGCTGGCTTCGACGCCGCAGAGGGTAACCCAGCTCCTCTGGGAGGCTACCAGGTCTCCGCTAAATGTAAGCACAGCTCTTCACCCCATCGCCCCCCTTTGCTCTAGTCTTCCTCAGTTCTTCAGAGATATTAATAGATTATTACAGCCCAGTTGTTGCTGCTTCATGGATGGAACCATAATTACAGTAATGAGTAGTTTGCTGTGGGAGGTTCCCCCGAGGTTTAAAATACACATTTGTTTTCCATGAATATTGGAAGTTACATCAGTGTCATTTTGGATGGTCTTACCGTAAGCGGCCTCCTCTTTGTGGTTGACACTTTTGTCTGCATATGACAGGCTTCGGCTTCCTGACTCGACAGCTCATGAAACTGGCAGGGGGTCGGGTGGTGCTGGCCCTTGAAGGAGGCCATGACCTCACAGCCATCTGCGACGCCTCTGAGGCCTGTGTCAGGGCACTGCTGGGCATACAGGTAAGATGCTCCGGCTAAAACAATAACAGACGGTGGAACATATTTCACTACAGACAAGGAAATGTTATGACATTTTGCCCGGTGGTTTCAGCTTTTATTCTTAAATGTGTATCACTGTTTGCATCCATTTGTTCACAGCTGCTCAAAGCTTCTTAAAATATACCTGAAACTATATCTTTGTCTCACAGGAGCCACTGCCAGAAGAAGTGCTACTTCAGAAACCCAACGCTAACGCCGTGCGCTCCCTGCAGACTGTCATACAAATACAAAGTGAGCAACACTGGCCTCTAAAGCCACATTTTTCTTGAGTGGTACGATTTGGGTCCAGTCAGTTATGGCAGAGCTACATACATAGTGGCATTACACAAGTGCCTCAAACATTTTATTTCTATATAAAGTAAACTTTTAAAATGTAGATGCATTGTTTTAAAAAAAATTAAATGATTAATAAGAGCTCCACACTGAAGAAGCCCAAAGCTGAGGGGTAACTCTTCGAAATTGAAAACGCCTTGAAAAAAAAGTGCTGTACTGAGCAAACCCCTATTATTGACTTACAAATGAAATTACTCAAATGAACTCAAATAAAACATACCTTTTGTGAGGTTAATTAGCACGTACATGAGTTTCTTTTAGTATTCATTGTTGAGTGTTTTCAGTTTCAGTATTTGGATTTGGTTTTAAAGTGATGGCTGTGTCATCATCAATAAAGTCCCAAGCACGAAGCAGCAAAACATGTTTTATTCCCAGAATGCCATCATATTACTTGCTAATTGCTAAATTTGTATTAATATATATCTACTGATAAAATCTGTTTTTATCAGTTGTTGAAATGCTAACCACTGTTGTGTTGTAGGTCAGTACTGGCAGAGCGTGAAGGCCTCCAGCAGCTCCGTAGGTCTGTCCCACCTGGCGGCTCAGAGAAGAGACTGTGAGGAAACCGACGCTGTCAATGCCTTAGCCTCACTGTCAGTGGGAGTCTTGTCCAACAAAACGTAAGTGTCACAAAACCTCAAAAACGGCCTTCCACAAGTAACACTCCTCTCTAACATCTGTTTTTTTTTTCTTCTCTCCTTTAGCCTCCCCGATGAGCCCATGGAGCACGACAGTGACTCCATGTAGGAATCTCACCTCTGTAGATCTCCTGCGCTGTCACATGACCACTGAGCCCCGCTGCCTGCCTTGTACAAACGTGCTGGCCTCGGAACACGAGCGTACACCTGTAATAGTAGCACCTCAATACTAAATAGCCTTTTACCTGAAGCCAGCGGCACAACAGAAACCTCACCAAAGAGCAATACAAGACATTTAACAACAACGCTTTACGGGAACAGAATTCAGATTTTGTCGCCTGTGCATTGCCTTAACGCAAGGACCAACACCTGGTTCCAGAAGGACATTTTAAGTGGTCAATAAGTCTGTTTATTTGTGCCACTTTGCTTTTATGAAGAATGAACTTAAAGCATACCTGATGCATAAAAATACTTTATCAACAAGAAGTGGCTAGAGCAGACTCGCTGTGTTTAACTGATGTCATTACGAGCACCATAACCACTAGGAGAAGAGCAGGAGGAGAGAAAAATGAAGACAGAAAACACACACAGCTTAGGTTTTGTTGAAACAGAGAAAGGGCAGATGCCCTTGTTGTTTGCACTGTTCATTCCATAATGTGAACCATCAGCAAAACCAAAGCACCAAAGGGTGAAAAATAAAATACTCTTCTTTGTCTAACATATTTAACGGTTTCTTAAACATTCTCCCATTGTACATTGAAATGTCTTATATTTTTAAGTATATATTTCAGGACACATGCCGACCAAAATACTGTAGACTTGTATTTCTTACAAAGCTACTCTGAAAAAGTAGGCAAGTTTTAAAAGCAGTAGAGCTTTACTGCTGCCCGAGCGTCTTTAAAGCACACACACATACAGCACATACTGTACTCACACACGTCGCTTTGCCACTAGTATTGAATGCTGTGTACAGTATATTACTGTTTATTCTAAGACTAAAGGAGTGTTCATTCCACTGTGGCGCCACTAAGGACCATCGGTATTGTAGCTGCAACAATTTGAGTTCATGCACTTAATGGATGTCACAAACAAATGCCTTAAAAACAGCAAAAAATAAATATCCTGCCCTCAGCGTGTGAACCTGTGAATTCTAATTTGCATAAGGCACAATGTGCTCCATTGCAAATTAAGTTTATATGACTTACCTGCAGTTTTGTTAATCCAAGGCTTTTTTGGGAAATTATGACTACCTTTCTCTGATAACTCTTTGTTGTCTTTACAGAATCACCGCAGCCATAATTTGTGCTATGTATACCAGCAGCAGCATTTGCCTTTACACAGTGAACAACACAGTGGTTAGGAAACTAACTGTAAACAGAAGTATTTTCTGTTAAATGCGATTTTGCTACAGCTGTTTTTGACATTGTCTATAATTAAAAACTGAGTAATTAAATTTATTGCCCAGCCCTAGTTTGATTTTATGTATGCAGAATATTCTGAATGTCTTAATGTGTGAAAGCATGTAAGACTGGCATGTTTTTTGGCATCTCACAAGGTCTTAAACTTAAAATCAACAGTCACTGCCCAATATTTTTTGCAGAATAGCTGTTTTTTGCATTAGGCCTTATATCTTCACATTTGTCTTGTTTTCAGTTGGGATAGCACTAAAACTATGCAGTACAAAGTCTTACGCGTCTAGAGCAGCTCAACACAAGGGCACAGAGCTGTGGTTGAAGATTGTAATGCTTTTATCTTGTCCCTTAAGTAAAACATCTTCAGGTTGCAGCCTTTTTCTAAACAGTCGGTGTATGATGTCTATGAAGTTAAAATGTACAGTGTATCTGTGAAAGAGCACTGCGACTGTACACACGAGTACACACTCATTTCTGTCACGCTGCCTTTGTAAGTGTTAGCATTTGATTAAGTCTGTCAAAAGTCTGTAAATGGCCTCCTGTATTATATTTGTAGTGACTTTTTTTTTTGTCTTACAATACATAGGGGCCAGTATTGCCTCAGCTCTTAATTCCTTTTTATTACTGATGCCGTTTCCTGTTAGTAATACACTGTAAATAGAAACTCAAAGACCAAAATACACAATGTGTGCCTTGATGCATTCAGTACTGTGTATTGGCGACTAACTGGACTTAACTCTGTATCTGTTCATTCTATTCTTTACATGTACGTTATCTTTACATTTCCTACTGTGTATAGAGATTGTCTATTTTTTACTGTTTTGTCTCCTCTTATTAAAAAGAAATCATTTTCACCATAGCGTCTCGTTTTTTTTCTGTAGAAATGTTTTTGAAATGACTAAAGAGGGGCAAGTTGAAAGGGTTTTGTCAAAGAGTCACTTTGTAAACAGTAAAAATGTAATCAACGATTGAACACCTGGCACCTGTTGTGAACGATAAACAACTCAACACCTGCTGTAAACAACAGATGTCTTTTGTAAATTTGTTGCTAGTTTGCCATTTTAGTTGGCATCCTCATTTGGCACTGCCCTAGAATTAGTCCAATGTAGGCTAAATGTGTAACTTTTTTTTTTCTCCAGACTCGAACAAAATACCAAATCCCACATAACCCCAACACCACCACAATGTAGTGTAATTTAGTAAACTAAGGTACGAGTCATTACCACATTTGTCAGTGATTTATTTCCCTAAGTGGGCCGAGATTACTGTGCGCCAGTGTAGGATATGCTAAAGAACAATAATCCGAACTACGCAGGTGTACACATGTTAGAACTTCTGCAGTAGAAATCATTCTGGCGACTTACACAACAGGAAGAAATTTGAGCTTTGCATCTTACACAACCTTCAGCAACTCATGAAATTTTGGTGAGACTGATACTAGACACTGGTAGCGTTTAACTGCAAATTAATATGGGTCTGACAGAACATAATGCATTATCCCTGATAAAATAGTCCACGGGTGCACGTGGCAGAGTGGTTAGCACTCCTGCCTCACAGCAACAAGGTCGTGAGTTCCGGCCGACTCCGATCTTTCTGTGAGGAGTCTGCATGTCCTCCATGTGTTACTGTGTGTTCTCTCCAGGTACTCCGGCTTCCTCCGACTGTCCAAAGACGTGCATGTACAGGTTAATTGGCAACTATAAAGTGTGCCTAGTGAATGAATGTGTCTGTCTCTAAATGTTAGCTCTGCGACTAACTGGCCACAGTCCAGGGTGTACCCCGCCTCAGGCCCAAAGCTGCTGGGATAGGCTCCAGTCACCTGTGACCCCTAAATGGGACAAAGCAGTAGAAAATGAATGAATGAAAAAATTAGCCCACATTTAAAATCTACTTCAGTGCATAGGGTTAGTGCTGGATTAGCCATGCTAAACTGAGTGTGTACAACTTCAATATAGTAAAGAGAAAAGAATACAAATGACATCAGACATCAAATGATTATAAAGGCTAAAACAACCCTGCCTCCCAACTGTACAAGTGTTGCCTCCACATTAAAAAATCGGCCTTAACATTAAAAGCCTATTAGGCCCAACTCGCAAACAGAGGCTATAGTAACATATTTAATTCTTTAAACATATTAAGTAATTAAGAGGAAGATGGATTTGTATCTTCATGGTTATAGACTTCATTTTGTCAGTGTCAACATAAAAGTTACTAGAACAATCTATGGACTTAATCTTTAAACATGTCAGGTTTGTGTCTTGTAAATTAACATCTACAATTTCTTACCACAAATAATAAAAAGTCAAAAACATAATTTTTATTTGAATTTTTTATAATTCTATAATATATGTTACCAAACCATACAATTGTACAAACAGCACATTCATTTTAATGATTTTCTTGCATCTGAAAATTAAAAATTTCCAACAAGCAAACTGTTTTTTTCTGAACAACAGTATTTGTGCATCGAACTCCTTTTGTCTGGAAGACATTTCTGTTTGCAAAGGCCAACGTCATTAAAAGAAAGCGGGAGAGAGTGAAGAAGAACCAGAGACAGTTTAACAAGTGGGACAGAAAACAAACAGGGTGTGGTGGTGCTTCAGGATCTTAACCAGATCAACAGAATCATTCCAAGACAATTTGATAATCGAATACAAAAGCTCTTTGTCACAGCATTGACTTCTCAAAGAAACACATATTGTGAACGTTTTTGTTTTTTTGTTAATCATTTTTTTTAAATGGAATACATTCTGAGAAGACATGCATTTTGGGTTTTTGTTAGCTCCTGTTTTAGCTTATTACCAAATCTAAGTCTTATTTTCTATTTTTAATCAAACAATTTATGAAAGACTAAAAATAAACAGTATGTTCAATGAGCTGCTTAAGAAACATGAGTCTGTTTTGTGTTTGGACAGAGTTAGGTTAGTGGCTCAGTGGTAGAGCGGTTGTCCTTCAAACGGAAGGTTGGCGGTTTGATTCCCGCTCTTCCCACAGTGCATACTGTTGTTGTGTCCTTGGGCAAGACACTTAACCCCCCCTTGCCTCCAGTGGTGTTCCAACACTATGTAAGTCGCTTTGGATAAAAGCATTGGGTAAATGTAAATGCAAGTAGGCTAATGCTAATGTTACAGCTTGAAGAAAATAAGCGGGTTTCACTTAAAGAAAGGGACCTGTTGAGTACTTATTTTGTACATGTATTTTTTTTTTTTTTTTATTCGACCACAACGTGTCTTCAAAAGGTGCACAAGATTTTAAATTTTAGTGAAAAAGTTGGTGTGTTTAGGCCTGTTAGCTTCCAGGCTCATGCTAGCTGTTTTGCAACTTTATATATTTTAAGTTAGAGAAGAAGGAGCATGAGGGTGACATTTTTTAAATTGAAATATATTTCTGTTGCATTATTAAAAGGTATTGCAAGTAGGCTGTTGCTACTCTTACCGCTTGAAGCTAATTAGCTGGTTCCAATTAAAGACAGGAACTTGTTTAGCTTTCATTTTTATGTATTTTTTATGTATTTATTTTTTCACCTTTTTAGAGAAAGTGTACATAAATTTAAATTTCAAAAAGAAAGGTTGGCGTTTTAGAATCTGATTAGCTCAAGTGGTCAGATTGACTCGGGTTGTCAACGTCACCTGTTGGTGACTTCAAGGAACTACATTTATATGGCGTCATTTTGCTGTCTTTATTATGAGAGCGCACTCACAATATAAAGGAGCACAGGGGAAGAACTAGAGAGCGTAAAAAAAACAAAAACTGAGAGCTTAGACATGATCTTGTAGTGAGAAAAGCTGTTCACGAGCGTATAAATTGTAACTGAGCACACACTTTGAAGTCACATTACTGTTTACCTCTGCTAGCTTTTAATGTAAACGTTGCTGTGCACCTACAGCGTGCGCTCCAGTTGAAAAAAGACATTGAGGGCAAGGAAAATGTTCAAAGATCATAATAAAGACAACTAAATGACGCCAAACATTTACAGTTTTTTTTTTGTGTAAAGTGTAAAGCAATTTTTGAAAGATATTCTGTAATTTTAGTCATTTAGATGCCATAAAAATTTAAATAGATAAGCACAATAAGTAATATCTTTTACTTTTAATTTTTTTATTAATACGTTTTGTGGCTAATGTAAAGTTATTCCTACTTAGTCATCTTAATTAAGAGATCAGAAAAATCTAAAAGAAAGGGGGAAAAGAATCCCTGATTGTATGTACCCTAATTACAAAGCTATCTTTTCTAGAATGTAACGTAAGTGTAAGAGCAAGTGCCATCTGGTCAAAACTCCTCAAGTTGGTTTGTTAATAAACAAAAATTAAAAAAAGTTTTAACACAATGTGAATTCTTGCTGAAAAACCTTGATGTAGGCATCAAAGATGATGTATAAAAATATGCATGCTTTTGAAAGCTTCTCATCTCAGAACATAGACAATGTTAATGTTTTATTTCAACAGGAAAGAAATGTCTACTCCAGTCTGTAAAAAAACATAATTGCCTTGAAGATACAATACTACATCAAACTCTTGGGCCTCCACATTTGCACAAAACCTTCGTATTTTCTTCCAGGATGTTGGTTTGGCTGCGTTTTGGGGCCAAACATGTCCTCTTTCCACATGCTGCCGACTATCTGTCCTTTGAAGTCCGTAAATAGTTCCATTTGCGTCGGTCCATTACAACAGTACAATTGGAGCACATTTGTTTGGGAAGAAGCAGTGACTTCAGCAGCTGGAAAGACAAAAGAAACACATAAAAACAATATGTTAAAGAGCACTAACTCCTTACATTCAATTAACGGCCATGACACAGACAAATGTAATCCTTTGACTCAAATCGGATACTGGAAACAGCGCACATACGGTTTATCTGGAACATGTAAGAGAGGTCATGCGTGGGACACCTGACAAGAAAAACTTTCACATTTTCCAGCATTACCATTATGGGGAGTAAAATACAGATAATTGCAAACAGGCACCAAAAGCACAAAGGCCTCGAGTCATTTGCCAATTTTTGAATTAACCTAATTAGGCTTCCGTACTCACAACAGAAAGCAGTGATCAAAATGTAAAAAAAGCACTGTACATATGCTGCAGAACACCAAAAATCAGTACCAGTAAAATCCTAAGATCCGGTGTCTGAAAATTTTGCCTTATAAATTTCTAGATTCTTGTTCATAGCAATGACAAACAATTAGCTCCCATTATGTTTCTTTCAAATCAAAATCTACACACACTTTTATTTCAAGCCAAATGCAACCGCTCTCCAAATGTCAAGGGGCTTGCTTGTCAGTTGTTGGCTTTTCCGGGATAGAACACTGTGTTTACTGTGAGACTCTATAAAGGATGGTTTTCATACAAGCTGGAAACATTAGCCACCTCCTCGGGACACTCTAATGATAGGTTGTAGGGTTTCCTGCACATTGGGATTGGAGGGAAAGCGGTTTGTATGGATATGTAGCAAATTCTGTGCCAGATGCCATCTCTTTGGACTTTACCAACAGTAAAGGCTAAACCTTGCAGGTGCTGTACATTTGGCCTATAGTTTGAGAGTGAGCAGGACAAAAATATCTGTAGACCGCTGTGTCTCAACACACATGGAAGCTTAGCCTTTTTCATATATGTCATTTTATACATTAATCTTGCACAGCTGCTAGATTCTCATGAGATTTGGGATTTTACAAACATTATAACAATTTTACAAACTTTATAACAATAAAAACGTCACACACATTGACAACACGATTGGCTACTCTGAAAGATCTGCACTTCCTGAATTTGTACCAAAATTTGTGTGGATAAAAATATGATATTGCTTTTTTTAAGTAGGAACTTTTAGAACCAGTGCTGTATTAGCTTTGTTTAATTTGTATCAATACATTTTGCTGCTAGTAGACAGAGTTGTCTAAAAAGTCTAATCTAGTTTTGTCAATAGAGCAGCATGACTGCCATATAAAATGGCAGAAATCACCGGTGATTGTCCCACCTCCGTGAAGCTGGCCCCCCGTCAAACGCAGATTGACTTACATAACTATCTAGATTGTGCTTCGTTTGTGCTGGCTTGTGCTGTAAAAAAATGTGTTTGTGCTGTTAAAGTTTTTAAGATATTAATAATTATTTTCATAGGTATATCTGGGTTCACCCCTGCTGGTTCTGAGCAATAATTACGTCAGATTGTTCTAAGAAAATAACCTTTTTATCTTAAAAAACATAACAACACGAACAAAACTGTTTCACAGCCCAAACCAGCACAAATGAAGCACAAATAAACCATACCACATGTAATTATTTCTGAGCATTCAGGGGCCGAGGGTGAACCAAGATATACCTATATAAATAATCATTAATATCTTAAAAACCATAACAGCAAAAACTAAATTGTACAGTACAAACGTAGCACAAATGACTAATATACATGAAGTTTTCCTACAGATATGCACTTGGTGGGGGAACAATTTCACAGAACTGATTGTCCACGAGCCAGAAGTTGTATTAGGTCCGCAGCAGGTTATCCTCCGTGTAAAAAACCTGAGTGGATTGTGTGTCAGTGTTTCGTGCAGAAAACATGTCAGTTTAGTCTCACTACAGATTTAGGTAATTTATACACTTCATATATTATTGCTAAATGCCATAAAAAGTCAACCTACAAAAGGTTAACATAAAAGCACCGCAATAATAATATTGTAAATAATATGCTTTGAGTGCCTACTAAGTGGAAAAGCGCTATATAAAAAAAATGAATTAGGTTGGTGGACTACTACTGTAGAAAACACTGTTTTTTGTAAAGTGTGATTATATTTGGAGACAGACTTTTGTTTTTGATATGTGTACTGTTAAAGATTTGCACAATGATAAAAATACATACATTCTAGATTAATATGTCTTACGTGAATCATTATGTGTCGAATGCTCCCAGGGGCTCACTACCTGGGGCCCTCTTTAGTCTTTAGCTATGTCTCTGGTTACAATTCAAAATGACTTTTATTGTTGTTTATAGTTATGTTAGGCAAGAACTCTCTTAAAATAAAACTCTAACTTTAGTGGAAGATTGCTTAGATTTCCTGAAATTACCAGAAATATCTTGTTTTGTTTTATTCCTCGAGTTACACCAGAAAAGCAACATACTAATAAAAATTGTCTAATGTAGACATTAGAATATACAGCAAGAGGCAATTTTTTAAAACTCAGACATTGATGTAGGAGTGTATCTGTGCATGTCTACTGTCTACACCTATGCCTGCATGCGCATTTGTGTGTGTATTAATCTTCACTCACCTCCTCCATCACTCCCAGTGGTTTATGGAAGCGCAGTAGGGAGCCACATCAGCCTACTCTTTGATGGTGACACACATGATTCATGGCCTTTAGTAACCGTTTGTTTTCATTACGCCTCTTCGTCAGCTCGCCGTGGCTGTATCACTGTTTCGTGCAAGGCAAGCAGATTTGGGCCAGAACGAGGGGAAAGAATTCAGAGAGGAGAGTTTTTTTGGCACTACAAGAAACAAAGGGGCTTGGTTCGGGTATAAAGAGAAGAAACTTGAGTTTGAAACCGTTGCTGCCCACGGATGCTTTTTCCACAGTCTTTGGAGTTCAGAGGTGGTCAGGGATCCATAAAGTGTCTCGGATATGTAGGAGTTGGAAGGATGAAGAATTGCCAAAGGACCAGTCTTTCTTGGTTCATCCAGTTTTGTATTTTCAGTCCAGAATTACTTTGGTTTCCTCACTTCTGCAACTGAAATCTGATGGCATAAGTCGACCATGAAACTATAATATTTCCTAGTTTGACTTTTTAAGATTTAATGTTCTCAATAATTGTAATTTGTCTATAAAATAAATCTATTTAAAAGTTACACAAGTTTTTAAATCTATACTTTCTATCAACACCATTGTGTTGCCACAGTCAATCACAAACATAGAATCTGAAAAATTACAACTCATCACATGTACTACTTGTGTCCAGTCATGAAGACAATTAGATGATCTATACTTCAGTGTTTAAATGCATTACAAATACTATTCAGATGCTGTTGAGATGTCAAGTATTAAAATATTCCAAGGAGGAATGGCTCAAAAAAGTCCCTGTTAGTGACCTGCAGACATGCTCGACCAGGCCCCCTCCATCCTCCAAACTGAAAAGGCATAGCTGAGTCTCTCGTGAGCCAGGTAGTTGCACCCTGTCAGCTTGCTGTCCATCTCGTCGTTCTGCAGAACCTGGTACAGAAAGTCAATATAGCGCGAAGCCAACTTGAGAGTCTGGATTTTGCTCAGTTTGTCCGACGGCAGCGTGGGGATGATCTTGCGCAAGGAGGCAAAAGCTTCGTTTAGAGATTGTGTCCGTTGGCGTTCACGGATGTTGGCGATCACTCGCTGGGCGTGTGAGTCTTCCGGGGATCCCAGACCGTCGGGACAAGGACCAGGGATGGGAGAAAGTGACGAGCTGGAAGATGGTGAGCGATGTTGAGGGCTTCTCTTCAATCTTTTAGGTGCATTGGGGGTGTAAATCTGAACGGTGTCCTCTGGCTTGATTTCATCCGGTAAGGCAATAAGAGTGGCCACATGATCTTTGATGTGGCTTCCTGTCTGCCGCTTACGCCCGTTGAGTCCCGGTGTTGCCACAACAACTGGACAGGTGTTGGAAGGTTGTCTCCCCTTGCTCTCGGCTCTGGAGACCACTTGACCTTCAGAGTGGTCCTCAACAGACTTACCTTCTTCTCTCATGCTTAATTTTCTTCACTATTTTTTGTAAACGTTAAATTATTCTGTCCGTGTTTACGTCTCTCCCTTTTCTTCTCTCTTGGATTCTTCAGGAACTTCAGTTGTCTTGTATTGTCCGACCTCTTCAGGATCCCACCAATATTCAAACGTCCAATAAAAATCTAATTCCATCAAAAGGCAATTCTGGAAAACCCTGGCACTTACTCATCCACACGTGCAACTGTGAGTGTTCTCTTTCCAGTCAGTTTTTTTTTTTTTCAGCATCTGCACGCCAGACAGCTCTCCTGCCCCACTCCTGCAGCTGCATGTGAGACAACAAACTAGAATCAGACTTTTTAAAAGGGAGGGGACCACGGAACTTTTTGCTACCCGCCCATCTGGTGCACCGATTGGTTTGGAAAACTTTTAAGCACAGCTGAGCTTAAGTCAACAAGAAGAGCGGACTTGAAGCCATTGGCCAGATCAAAGGCGGAAGGCGGAGACAAAGGCGCGTCAAACAGCCAACCAGATCAGAGATATTGTGACGTTTTTTGACATAAACGTTGCCCAAGTTTATGGGTTCCAGATTTCCCCCCTAAAACGAGTGGCTACCATCCCCCCTTCTCACTGCCTTGTTGCATGCCCCAGCTCCCCAGTCTGTAGCTCACCATCATTTTTTTCTGGAGTTTGGAGGAAAACAATCTGTCTGAAGTAAGTCGGTAAAAATGGTTCTCATCATACACTGATCCCATAATTTTGCATACTTCAAAAACATCACAGACACAAAAACCATGCAAATAAATCTGAACAATCAGATTTTATTGAGCAACAGAAGGTGTGTCATTCTTTACACGAGTCCTTTGGCTGTTGTTAGGCGCAGACCTAGGGGTAGAGGAAAGCTGGCACTCACAGAGGTACATATAATTACAGCATTAAGGAGAGTTCTGTGTATCCGATTGTACTCTTGGACATTTTGTTAGCTTATTTTGTTACTGCATCCAAAAAGCCACAAGTACAATGGGCCTTGTTCCAAAGTGGACTTGGAATCTTGCATAACTCCGTCCAAGCCCCCACAACAGAGGAGCCTATAGCTGATTGTTTACTTTTTAAACAATTATGCAACAATAAACTTGTCTAATTTTGTGTTCTGAATTGCCTATTAGTAGAATTTATAGAGTTCATTCACACCAAAGTGTTTGTGAAGCAGCCATCTTCATGCCTTTGTTAAAACATTAAAAACAAACAAATTTTGAAATCTTGAAAAAAAAAAAAAAAAAAAAAAAAAACATTCAGTAAAGTGAAAGATTTTGGCAAGAGATGCTTGATGTATTGACTATGGAGGCACAGCAAGTGAGAGTAAAGTATTTAAGTCAAAGTGGCCTTCATTGAACTGCTTTAAAGGTGTGTTTTCTACGGAACACAACACTGGAAAAGTTCTATTGTAGATTATTGCATTATCTTCCATCCTCTTCCTGTGAGTTTGCAGCGCTGAACGTATCTGGATACTTTGGCCAGTACCTGTTCATGTTCTATTTTAACATCATCAGACCAGCTCTGTGTGGGCCGCCTGACACCTGCGCCTGATCACAACTATTTACATCTCCCAGTTCTTTTTGAAACTGTTCTTTCCCCGCTAAAAATAAATACCTGGGAGCTAAAGGAATTCTGGGAAATGGATATCAGGTCTTGGTATAAACACACATTATGGTAAGGGTAGAAGGGAGGGGCAGGCTGTTCTTACAATGCTTTGTTTTGTATGTGAATGCCCCCCGGAGGCTCAGAGCGTCTGGAAAGAGGAAAAAGAACACGGCACCCTGTCTGTTTGAACTGCACGCTCAAATGAAGTTTTAGCGTAAATATTTCCAGCGAGAGAAATGGGAGAATGTTATCACATATGGCGCTTGTGTACACACTCGCACGTGGCCTGCACTCAGGCTTCACAACGCTTAGGGTTCACAGTGCAAATATGTCCACATACAATAATGCTCAATGAATTATGTAAACATGTACTTGTCAGAATAAGAAAGTCACTTATTCTAAAAGCAAATGGAATGGTCCGTTTAGCAAAAAGTGACAGCCAATACCGAGATGGTACAGTGGTCTGCTCACCTGTTTGTCCCTTTGCCTTTTTGTTTGGCTGTCTTTTCAACAACTTTTTTCCTCCATGATTTTTACTTATTTCTTATGTTAGAGACAGTTAAGACTTACACCTCGTCTGAAGTGTCCCAAAAACCTCATCGTACTGTACCACTTTGAGGACACTTTGGCTCCTGGTGGTAAAAATTGGAGTGTGCTTATTTGGACGATTAGTAGCCCTGTAAAGCCTTACACATCAAAAAATGGCCAGCAAATTAAATTTTTTTGGAACCAAGAACATTTTGAGAAAATTAAAAAAAAAAATAATAAAATCAAAATCATTTTTTTCTGAGATTTTTTTTTGTATCACATATAATACATTGGGCTATTTGATAAATTAGAGGTCTCAGAAACTCGAAACTCATAGCAAATATGATACAAATGGTTTAATATTTATCTTGTTCTTCTGAAAAAGAGAAAACTTACTATACTTTTTTCATGTTAGCATTAATTAGACACAGCTCTCCGTTTTTAAATAGTGTTGGTCAACAGCTTTGGCTTTATGAAATATAACACTAAAGCAGCACTGTGTAACCTTTAGACACTAGGGGCAAAGATTCTGCTGCAGACTGTCTGTGTTGTTTGTTTTTGAGATAAATTATCCAAAACCAAGCAAGTTTGGAAGAAAAAAAAACATTTCTCAAAGTCATTGTAGTGCAACTCTGCTAAGTTGACCCTAGCAGAGTAAATCTGTGTAAATTTGTTCCTTGTGTTTGAGCTACTTAGCATGTCACTCAGGAGAGGTCTGCACTCCTGCATCACAGCTAGAAGGTCCTGGGTTTGATTCCCGGGCAGTGCCGGGCCTTTCTGTGTACCCAAATGACCCATATCAAAAGTTTACATACCCCAGTTCTTACACTGTGTATTGCAACCTTTAACATCAATGACCTGTCTTTTGTGGTTCTCAGATTGTAAAGCTGCCCATTCTTCTTGTGAAAAAGCTTCCAGTTCCTGTAAATTTATTTTATTTAACCTTTATTTAAATAACCAGGAAAGTCCCACTGAGATTACAAATCTCTTTTGCAGGGGAGTCCTGGCCCCATGTGTGTTTGAGGGGGACTGTTGTACATGTCTTTGGTGGAAGGGGAAACCGGAGTACCTGGAGGAAACCTACGGAGACACAGGGAGAACATGCAAACTCCACACAGAAAGGCCCTGTCCTGGATTCAAACCCAGGACCTTCTTGCTGTGAGGCAGGCGTGCTAACCACTTTGCCACTGTGCCGCCCAAATTCTTGGGCTGTCTTGCATGAACTGCACGTTTGAGATCTCTCCAGAGAGTATCATTGATCCACTCTGGAGAGATCCACTCTGGAGATCTCTCCAGAGTGGATCAATGATACTGAGGCCAGTCCAGAACCTTCACTTTAGGCTGCTGTAGCCAATGACAGGTCGACTTGGCCTTGTGCTTTGGATTGTTGTCATGTTGGAACGTCGAAGTACCTCCCATGTGCAGTATCTGGGCTGATGAGTGCAAATCTTCCTCCAGTATTTTCTGATAACATGCTGCATTCATCTTTTCTTGTGCCTTTGTAGATCCAGCTCCATGTTTCACAGTAGGAATTGTTTATGTACGTTTATGTTTGTGGACATAAGGTTGACTTTGTTCCAAAAGTTTTGAGGCTTGTCTCTGTGCTGTTTGGTGTATTGTAAGTGGGATGCTTTGTGGCATTTGTGTAGTAATGACTTTCTTCTGGCGACTCGACCATGCAGCACATTTTTCTTCAAGTGCCTCTTTATTGTGCATCTTCAAACAGCCACACCACTTTTTTTTTTTTTTTTCAGAGAATCCTGTTTTTCAGCTTAAGTTATTTGTAGGTTTTCCTTTGCATCTCAAACTATTTTCCTGGCAGTTGTGGCTGAATTTTTTGTTGGTATACCGGACCTTTTTTTATTTTCCACTTCTTAATTAGAATTTGAACATTGCTGATTGGCATTCTCAATTCCATGGATATCTTTTTATATCCCTTTCCTGTTGTATACAGTTCAATTACCTTTCCTGCAGTTCCTTTGACAATTAGTTTGCTTTTCCCAATACTCAGAATACAGAAACATCAGTGCAGCACTGGATGAAATATGCAAGGGTCTGTCAGGAGCCCAGAAACTCACTGACCTTTTATACACACACTGATTACAAGCAAACAGATCACAGGTGAGGATGGTTACCTTTAGTTGCCATTCAAACCTGTTTGTGTCACTTGTGTGAATGTTATCAGGCCAATATCACCAGGGTATGTAAACGTTTGATCAGGGTCATTTGGGTAGTTTCTGTTGTCATGATAATCTAAAAAGAGTAAATACAATTGTTTGATAATAAATGGTTTCACCCAACCACTAACTATGAGTGATTCATATCATTCATATTCTCTGAAAAATGGCCAAACAATCACAAAATCTGCCAGGGTATGTAAACCTATGAGCAACTGTATATTTTTGACTATAATGAGGATGATATGATGCTACTAGCAAATAGCTACACTGTGCAACTTTAAACAAGCCAAACCTGTGGCCTCCAATATTAAGTCCCTAAGTTATAGGAAATTGGTGCAGCTCTATAAATTTCACGTTAAGAAAGCCTAGAATAAACCAGAAAGAGTCTGATGTTTACTGCAGAAAAAAATAAAGTATGATAAGTTCTTCCCATCACTGTTTTCCTTGATATGTCTCTGTGCTGTAAAAAGAAAGAAATCTTACTTTTAAGTTTAGGTCACAGGAGGCAAAAACATTAGCACCTTTACAATTATGTTTAGTAGTAGCATTTCCTACTGACATATTGCTTTCCATAAAGCTACATTCTCATGCTTCTTAATGCTTGTAGCTGCTAAATGTAGCCTGGTTTAATCTTTTTGTTTGTTTTGTTTTGTTTTTGTTAAAGAAAATCCTGCACATTATATAAATTAACATAAGTTATTTTCACAATATATTTTCTCTTTTTAGAAAGGCTGAATGCAAAATAAAAATAAATAAATAAAATAAATACAAAGGCCATATGAAAGCAAGATCAGCCTGAATGGAGCACATAAATCCAAGAGTAACCCTGTAAAACAGTCTAATTAAGCTATGCAAGCCGTAGTGACTGTTGTGGATATTGTGCAGTCTCTATTATCCAGTTTGAATAGCTTGAACTTGAACAGCAACACAAGTTTTAGTTAACGACAAACTGGCAAAAATCTGTCATTTTCACTCCAATGACCTGTACAGAAGAAAAAAATTCAACTTCACAGTACATCATCTGTGTGTGAGAAAGGTTTACCACTACATGTGACAGGGCCCCGAAATAAAGGGTGCGCCAAGTTGAAGTTTCAAAGAATGACTAATTGAGGAGGTACACAATCATCTGCCTCTGCAAATTGTGGCATTGAACACCAATAGTCACAAAACAATTCTAAATTGCATTGTTTTCTGTACTTTGGTGTCGTACATCTGGTGAAACTCCTGCTACTGTCTCGATTGTATGACGCTGAAAAAGTTTGACCCAGTAGCTTAGAAAGCTTAGAGGAGACCAGGTATAAAAGTAACTCTTTTTTCTGAGCATCTGTAATGCAGCTGTAATAATCGGATGTTATTGATGCTAGAGCTCTCAAATGTTTATAGACACTAGCCACATTTGTTGAGCCGTGTAACATATTCATATTATCTCTGCCTTAGTGTCAGACAAGATTTGATAAATGAAAGGGTTTGCATGAAAAATAACAAAACAAAAACCCATACTGCAAAAACTGCTGCACAATCACACAAAGTGGCACAGTGGTTAGCACTTGCCTCACACCAAGAAGATCCTGGGTTCAATTCCCGTCCAGGGCTGCGCCTTCCATGTTCTCCCTGTTTCGGTGTAGTTTTCCCCTACCACTAAAGACATGTACAATAGTCTCCCCCTCGCAGGACTCCAGCTCAAGAGATTTGTAATCTCAATGGGACGTTCCTGGTTAAATTAAAACTAAATAAAATTTTAAAACACCTTGCATTACAACACTATCCTGTCCCTCCTACACAGGACTTTACTGCAAGTATATCTCCAGCCTGATCGTTTTAAATGTAATTATAGTCTTTGAGAACTGTTTTATTTTTATTTTCTCTCTCCTCAGGTTTGACATTAAACAGAAGCAGATTTAGCTGGATGTTAGTGAGCTCTAGGTGGACATGACATGAGATAGAGATCTGCGTGAATTAGTGGAAGTGGTTTTGATCAACCACTGGCAGTGTCTACAGGAGCACCTTCTGCTCTTTACCCCCACCTGGTGTCCGTGCATAGACACTGCTAGACTCTTGAGTTCTATAATTTCTTTAAGCACTGCATGTTTGGGTCCATCTCTAGGAGCTCTGTCATTTATTGTGATGATGAACAATTATATATATCTGTTATATCTGAGTTTAATGTTTTATTTGCTCTGAAAAAAAGAAAAAAAAAAGTAACATTTACTTATCCATGGTAACTTTTTCCCATCGAAAAACCAAGTAAATATTACTTGTGTTTGAGTGAGTAACATTTACAACTTGCTATTTACTCACTATTTCCAGTTATTGTTACTTACTCTGCCTTTGTATTTATTAATTTAAATATATTTTTTTATTATTATGAATACTAAGTAATGTTTACTATAAACAAAACACAAAATGCTGTGCTTTTAAACAGTGCATTTGTTATACTTTTATACAGTGCCAGAACAATCGGTACAATTTGAACAGCAGAATCTCAAAATGTTGTGATCGAGTGAACAATGTCTGCTTTCCAGTCATTGTAGAGCAATAGTTTCCACAGCTGGTTGGATGAATACTTTTTTGTCTAGGTCTGAAAATGAACCACGTTAAACGTAAAGAACTACTTAAAATGTTAAGAACTATGTCTTATAAACTTTAAAATACGGCTATTTCTTTAAAATCTCAAGTACAAACAAAAGCATTTCTTGTAAAAAATTATTCCTATATCCAGGTATTATCTACAAGACCAAAAATATTTTTTACAAGTGCTCCATTGTGCAGATGATTGTACATTTATCATTTTATCAAGGTCTATTTTAGGTATGCTTTTTTCATCTAATTTTGTGTCCTCCTCTGTTTATGTATCTGCAGCAATAATAAAAGCATCTTCTTTTTTGTGAAATTGAGCTCCCTCTGGTGACTGCTTAGTGAACACAAAGCTCTTTTACATAAGCAGAAAACAATGCAGACTAAACCCATGAGATAATTGCACCTCTCTTTTCTACAACATGTGAAAACCAGCATCTGCCCCGCCAGAGACACACTTATCTTTACAAACAATTATCTGATACTCAGGTCATGAATAAAAAATAGAAAAGGACTTTTCTTTATTAAAGAGGCACTGGGTAACATCCTCCCTGTTGGTCTGAGCTCATGGTTTTCTCTTATTTTCCAAACACAGGCAGGTAGAGGTGAATAATTCTAAACTGCCCATGGTCAATTCATTGAGTGTGAATGCTTGTGTCAAAATATTAGATCAATACTGTCCTCACGCCCGAAGCAGCTGGGATTGGCTCAAATCTTATGACAAATAAAAGATAAAGTGGTAAAAATTGACTGAATAAAAACTTAATGAACTGGAATTGATTGAAAAGCTTGTTTGGGTTGTACCACCAGCAGCAACACTTCTCTTTAACTAAACGTCGGTCTATCTTTGTACAAGTAGGTGACTGTAAGACCGTAATAGGTAAGTAGTCACGAACAGGAGGAGGCGGGTTTTTAATTTGACAAATGCAACAAGCGTCCTCTTCTCTTTGTCATCAACATGGCATGCAAATTGTGGCACTAAAGAATTTTCTGGAAGGAAAATATGTTTGTGCTCTTCTTCCTACTGGCTTTGTCATTACCATAAATCTCATAGTCTTTAATACACACACCTTTCTTTGGCCAACATCTTTGTTTCATTTACCAGTTTAGTATTAGTTAAAATTGCTTTTATTGGCAGATTCACTTTGCAAAAAATTATGTCAATTAAATTGTTTGCAATAACAGGCGGATACTAGTTGGTGCTGTGTCCAATCTCCTACCAAGTTTCCGACAGAAGGCGCCTCCCTTTTGCAAATGCTTTCAACAGCAGCCTTCCGTCATGGTTCTGTGAAACAGACATTTCATGTGAGCAGTTTTATCTGGTGGAGTCAGATTACCTCCTTACTGCTCATGTTTCTGTTTTCTTCACTGTTGTTGATTAGTTTAGTAAATATTAGTAGTAAGTTAGTTAATTTAAATTGCAGATCGCTTATCCAGCCATTATCATGTCATCATCTTTCATTTTAGTTGTAAATGGCTCATAAACCCTTGCTTCATTCTGAATGAAGACTTTAGCAAAATATAAACGCAACTTCTTGGAGCAGAACAAGTCCAAACAGTCACACGCGAGCAGAGCATCTGTCACAGCAAGAATCTGTGAGAGGGAAGGGGAGGGGCTACAAAGGCATGCATAGACCAAGCGTCTCAGATGGAACCTCCTAAACGGTCCCTGCGTAAGGGCGCCGCCATACGTCAAAATACATGGAGATACTATCTAGGCATAGACACAGAGAGAAACTGAAGGAAAAGCGTGCTTCTCATTTCTCTGAATATGCACACTTGATTCCTTCCCTTCTCTCCTCCAGTCTCTCTCGTCTCAATTAACTTCAGAATTTATATTTAGTGTGGTCTAAATGTTGTTCAGCCCTAGTTAATATGGAACCAGAACAATCTCAGTCACCACCTCGTACTGATGAAGCCTTTTGAGACGTGCAAATGACCTCGCCACACAAACCAATCAGAACAATGTCTTGTTCATACTGTAAAAAGTAATCTTGAATCAGTAATAAGTACCAAGGCCAATACCTGTGCAAAATAACATATGTCATAGACAGTGACACCTCTAGAACTTACCCCTTCCCCTTAACCCTAGCCCGTGGCCCTTCAAGGAGTATGGGGTAGCCCCAACAAATGTTTTTGAAAATGTGCTTTTGTGTCTCCTCTGGCCGTGTTCACAGCAATAAGTAACCTGAATGATATTGCAATGACAACAAAAATAAATTGTAATAAAATTTATAATTGATAAAAAGACCAAAAAAACAGAGGATGTTATCTATAAACATTAGACAGTTAAAAAATTCTGCAGTTAGAAGACTCGATTATTATTATTCAAGAAAATGTGTTTAAATTCATGTAAGCGAAACCTCTTTTTGTATTCACACTATCAACATTTGCCCCTATAGCTGGTGAATTCCCAGCAGCTCAGAAGTCTGTGCCTCCTGAAAAGGAATGCTGCCCTGCATGTGCTGCTACTGCCTCTCAGATAAATAGTTAAGACTGCTGAGGGTTCTCCACATTCACTTTCAGTTATACCTGTATAGAAGAAAAGACAGGTGCAAAATCCTGTAGGGTGGCAAAAGTGGAAGAAAAGGAGAACTCCGAAAACCTTTCACAATGTCTTTGTCCAAGCCTGAGGAGCAGCTACATTTTGAGCTGAGCTGCCCCATTTGTCTTCAACTCTACTCCGATCCCGTGGCACTCCCATGTGGACACAACTACTGCCGGTCCTGCATCTACAAGGACGCAAAAATTGTCCAGCTTGCCACGTCCCTGCCACGATGCCCTGAGTGCAGAGAGGTTTACCAGGGTCTAGAAACCCTTCAGAGGAACTTTAAGCTCTGTGGCATTGTCGAAGGTTACCGGGCCGCTGTACACCTGGACGAGCTCCCAGTTGAGACAAAGATAATGTATGTGCCTTGTGACCAATGCATAGATGAGCCAACAGCGGCCGTGAAGACTTGCCTGAAGTGTGAGGTGTCACTGTGTTCCAGGCATCTCCAAAAACACAACGAGAAGGAGATTTTCAGGGAGCACACGGTCACAGAGCTCTTTCAGAAATCTGGACCCAAAGACTGCACCATCCACCACAATCCATTCGAGTACTTCTGCTCCACCGACAAGGTCTTGCTCTGCGCCATGTGCCTTGTTCAAGGACAACACCAGAACCATGATGTTCTCACCTTCAGTGCCGTAGAAGAAGAGATGAGACAAGCGCTGGAGAGCCGCCACAAGGTAAAAGCGGTACTGTTAAATAAATGTCTCAGAACTATGCCTATATGGAATCAATCTTAATGGCAACAGCTGTCGCTCTTTAAGCAATAGCACTGCAATTAACAACAACAAAAAAGTCACACTTAATAACATAACATGTAACTACATGTTACATATATAATGCTATATTGTGTACTTACATATATTAGGGAGGATTAGGATCTGTATGTACTATTATTATGTTATTATCAAAGTTATATGGTATGTTTTTTGGAAAGATTTGTACACTTTTTGGTAAAGGGGAATTTCCTGTGCTAACCTTACTGTGATGCTCCAGTGAAAATGTGTCATTTGTTTTAATTGTGCATTTAAGTGAAATTATTATTATGTAATAGATGTTAGCATTTCCATACTTGTGTAATAATACTATGTGAGAAGGCACTGAACCAGATTAAAACAGGTATGTGCCAGTGTGCTGTGGAACAGGTTTATAATAATCAAGTAAAAAATCTTTTTTGGGGTTGTGACTCACTCATAGTCACTCCTTTAATTGCCCACATACCTCAGGTACACAATGAGGGCTTGCCTCATTGTGTACCTGTCAGTTATGCCTTGTACCTTCTATGTGTCTGTTATGTTCTGGTTTTTCCACTCTATTATATTCATCTAGTCAAACAACCATGTGTTGTCAGGTGGTTACATGCAGGCTGCAAATGACCAAGGCCCTCCTGCAGAAAACAACCGAGGATCAGGAAGTGGCTGAAGCTATCGAAGACAAACTGATCAATAAGACTGTGAACACGATGGATAGCATGGCTGCACTCGTGCACAGGTAATGAGTCAGCATTATACAGCACCTTTAATACTCTGAACAGTCGTGCACAAAAGTCTTCTGTCACGTTTGACAAATCAGACCGGCCACATAATTCTTAGTATTTCAAAATTGCTGTCACTATTGATTTCCACTATTGCATTCCAATCATCTGTTAAAGTAAAATTTAATATATGCTTAAAATATTAATTACTAATATTTAATTTTTCTTAATATATATTTTTCTGCTTTTAATGTAAGTATGTGCGTAACCTTACTCACTTATAGATAAAAAAAAAAAAAAACTTTGTCCTTCACCCTCCGCGGGTGGTCTCATCCTTCGAGCTTGGGTTCTGTACCAGAGGCCTGGGAGCTTGAGGGTTCTGTGCAGTATCTTTGCTGTTCCTAGTACTGCACTTTTCTGGACCGAGATGTCTGGTGTTCTTCCAGGGATCTGCTGTAGCCACTCTTCCAGTTTGGGGCTCACTGCCCTGAGTGCTCCGATGACCACGGGCACCACTGTCCCCTTCACCTTCCAAGACTTTTCTAGCTCTTCTCTGAGCCCTTGGTATTTCTCTAGTTTCTCATGTTCCTTTTTCCTGATGTTGCAATCACTTGGTATTGCCTCATCAACCACAACAGCTTTCCTTTGCTGTTTGTCGACCGCCACGATGTCTGGTTGGTTCGCCATTACCATTCTGTCAGTCTGAATCTGGAAGTCCCACAGGATCTTGGCTCGGTCATTCTCTACCACCTTTGGAGGTGTTTCCCACTTTGACCTCGGGGTTTCCAGTCCGTACTCCGTGCAGATGTTCCTGTACACTATGCCAGCCACTTGGTCATGTATGCTTTCCCTGCCAGCATCTTACACCCTGCAGTTAAGTGTTGGATTGTCTCAGGGGCCTGTTTATATATATATATATATATATATATATATATATATATATATATATATATATATATATATATATATATATCCTGGAGAAAACCCACCCAAGCACGGGGAGAACATGCACTCTGGCGTTCTTGATGTAAGGCAACAGTGCTAACCATTGTGCCACCATGCCGCCAAGACACTGCCCAAGAAACACAATTCCGTTGTTATTTCCTTATAAGAGCACAGCAGTGAGGCAGTCTGTAAAAAATATGTGATCTGAGATAAATAACTTAAAATGTATCTTTGCTGTGTCCAGGTACCGAGAGCGCCTCTCTGCTCTTTTGGAAGAGGAGAGAAGCCAGCGCAGGAAAAGCTGGAAGTTCGGACTGAGTACCCTGGAAGAGCAGCAACAGCAGTTAACAGAAGCTCATCGGAGCACCAAAGAAGCCCTGAGTGAGACTGACCCGTGCATCTTCATTAAGAGGTACATATTACACAAGTCTTTTCAGCTGCCACGCATTTTAGAATTCCAAATTTATCACCTCTCACCTTGCACGTATGGGGTTATCAGTGTGTAGACTTATAACCTAATAATTTTGCGACTAGTAAAACAACTTTTATCAACTGCACATGGGGATTTGAATTCAGTGTCAGCTATTGGTTGACCATAATGGTGACTTGCATTTTGCGGGATAAGCAATGTTTATGCTAATCTCGTTTAACAGATCTGAGTGTTATAGTGTTTGATAAGGAACTACAGGTTATTCCACATGCTATTTGGTGAAGTGAACAAGTCCAGCATAACATAGTCTTAAGTATCCAGTCCCTACCTGCCCCCTGGATCCTGTCCCATCTCCTCTGGTCAAATCATGCTTCACCTGCCCCAGCTCACCTATTCTGGACATTATAAACTCATCCCTCCCCTCTGGTATTGTTCCCTCTACAGTCAAACACGCTGCTATCACACCCATACTCAAAAAACCTGGACTGGACACTGGCAACCCCAACAACCACCGCCCAATCTCCAACCTTCCCTTTCTGTCCAAGATCCTGGAGCGAGCTGTTGCCTCTCAGCTAAAACAGCATCTCCACTCCAATACGCTATTTGAAACATTCCAAACTGCTCTTCTAAAGGTCACTAAAGAACTTCTCCTTGCCTCTGGGGTCCCGCTCCATACTCCTCCTCCTTGACCTCAGCTCCGCCTTTGACACCATAGACCACTCCATCCTCCTCCACTGTCTTCATTCCCTGTCTTACATATCTTTATACCTTGAATAACTGGTTCAGCTCTCTCCTAGTTCACATCAAAACAGCAGATTTACGTGCACAATTCTGCTCCAGGTGGGATTTATAAAAGGGAAATTACGTGGAGGTGAGCCTACGCACGGTTTTATCAATTAGGATATTTTTTGGCACTAGTTTAGTAGAGATCCTACCAACCTTTTGTAAACGAGGACCCTGTTTATGACTTGGTCTTAGCTGATGTGGTAAGCTAAGACCAAATCGTAGCTTGGTCTTAGCAATATGCAACTTTTTTCTCTCCCTCCAGGTTTCTGTGTATTGAACAGAACCTCAAAGGAGTCAGCAACTGCTCCATTCCAGCCACACTCCCATCAAGGGCTCCACTCAACACCATTATACTTCAGGCAGGCCTCAACACCCAAGACTTCCGCCATGAAATGATGCGCCTCCTGGACTCCCTCCACATCCTCCTCAATCCTCTGAACCTCACCTTCAACCAGGTCACCGCCCACCCCAGTCTAATTGTCTCCAACGACTTGCGCACCGTCAAATACAGCTCCACCAAGCAGCAGTATCCAGACCACCCTGAGCGCTTCACCACCACTCCCCAGATCCTGTCCCGCCAAAGCATTTCTAGTGGCGAGCATGTCTGGGTGGTTGAAGTTGGGGCCGACTGCATGTGGTCCCTGGGGGTGTGCTACCAGAGCATCCCCCGGCGCGGTGACCACAGCCGTCTGGGACACAACTCGGTGTCCTGGAGACTGCAGTGGAAAAACGGCAAGCTGACGGTGTGCCAGTCATCCTCAAACACGGTGCTGGGGGAGGTTATCAATCACCCGCTCAGAATTGAAATAACGTTGAACTACGAGGGTGGGACTTTAACTTTCCAAAGCACCAAAGGGCGCCGGGAGCACCTTCACACCTTTAGGGCTGTCTTCAGGGAGCCAGTTTATCCAGCTTTCAGCATTCACTCAAACACACCAGAGTCCTGGATCATGCTGTACAGTGGAATGTGAACATTGTTAACCATGGTTCATTGTGTTAAGTGTAGAAAGAAATGTGACATGTCATGAAAAACTGTGCACACAACTCAAAAGTTGTCTAAAACCACGGCATAGTGACAATATAGTGCACTATATAGTCATTACATTCTTTTATAATGGTGTCTAAATGTTTAGTGGACATGAATGAATCACATTATGGAATAAAGTGAACAATGTGGCGGCAACTAGACAATAAAAATTGACCATTAGGCTTTTCATGATTTGTCGTTTGTAGAACAGCGGCACATATTTTATTAGCTAATCCATTATTATTAATCTTAGCTTCCATTAGCTCCACAGATGAATATATTATGGCTTTCTTTTTAAAGTAAAAGAGAGCAGTTGCAATGTAACACAGTGCTTAATGTAAAAAGGAAAATATTCAAAATCTTTTATCCTCTTTTAAGTTTTGATAGAAAAGTCTAAAGCTTTTGTATTTATGCTGGCCTCATAGCAAAAATAATAAATTAATAAAAAATATCAAGTCTGTTCTAAGTCAACTATATAGTTCAGCTCAATATAATGATTAAGGGGTTTGGACACAGACCAGTACCATCACATCCATTTCATACAACTTATCCAAGAGAACAAACTAAGCATCGCTTGCAGAGAAGGATACTCTTAATCTTAGAGCACATATTTTTTTGCTGGGTGTTTGTTTTTTTATTTAATATTTTTTGCATATTTAGAATGTATCCAAAGGTGTTGCAGCGGGGTGGGCATACTGGTTAATTTTTTTGGCCGCCACTTAGTAAGGGAGGCCCCAATCATGATTACTTACAAGCAATAATTTGCCAAGGGATCTACCTTTTTTAGAACTTTTTTTTTTTTTTTTTTTTTTTTTTTTTAGCAAATTAACTTACTTTTTATATTGTCAATGCTGTTTTTAAACTTTTTTATTTTAAAAGATAAAATATGTCTTTCTTAATTATAATAGTGCATGGATAAATGATTATTCTGACTTTAGTGCCTTTGATTAAATCAGCAAACACAGCAGAATAAAAAGCATACAGATGATAAGAAGATAATATTTCATAGAAATCCCTTGTGGTTGTGGCTTGATGAGTGCAGGTTTGTTAATCTTTTGTGCAGACCACTTTCCCTGAAAAAGACACTATGCCTTTGCTGTGTAACCATGATTTATTATTATTTTTAAACAAAACAAAATTCATTAAATATCTCTATTTAATATGGATATATATTGGATATTTGTGTGTTTGTGTGTTTATTATTCCTGTTATTATACACATAAATTAAAACAAAAACAGAATAATGATAACTCATGCCTTTTTACTGCTGCCTGGTGACATACATTCATCTAAAAAGTCCACATTAAAATAATAAACAAATGTTTTAACTATATTCATGTTATAAGCTACATAAAATAATGATTCTAATTTAAGGTTACCTTTAGCATTATATTTAGTAGACTTATAATATTTGTGGGCTGCTATTTCAAGCATGATTGTATTGTAGTTAAGCAAATTTTTAGAGCAGCGTTGCCAGGTTTGCCGTTTCACAGAGCGCGCTAATTACCTGTGATTCAAATGATATGTCCAAATAGTATAAAGGCATTTCATAAATATTCACTAGACCCCACAAGCTAAAAAAAATTGCTGACTTACCCTATCTAATAAGCATTACAAGACGGACGGTTTAACTGGTATCTGGCAACCCCCAACTCATCTGTCACTGATCCAAGTCATTGGACTGGGCAGTGGCAGGATTGTACCGACAATATTCAGTGTTTATTACGTGTAACAGTTAACTCACATCAGTAAAACTCACCTAAAACCATGGGATCCGGGGAGAGCACAACCAGAAAAGTGTCTTTCGGTGTCGATGATGAGGATAGAGTGAGAATCCTGCGTGGAGTCAAGGTAATGCTAGCTTGCGTTTTGATTAGCCTTCATGCTTTAATCTACTCTCCCTTGTGCTAGATAGTTAGCTTTAGCATTTTGCAAGTCGGAGTCAGTAAACGCTACCTTATTTCTCATTTAAACTACAGGTGTATTATCAGCATTGTACAGGCTGTGTGTGTGTTGTGAGGAGGAGGTACCGGGATGCAGGGACTGTGACAGATTGACATGCAACCTCCTGTGTGCTTTCCGTCACGCCAAACCTCATTCATAATGAGCAGTAGATACAAAATTAATTAAAATAACAAGCTAAAACCAGCTTTGTCTGCCGAATAATGTCATACCCATATTCTTTGTGTTATTGCAATAAATTCGGCATAAACTCGACACCAAGTATGAATAAAGATACTCATAAATACCTCATACCGGCATCATGAATGTTATTTTGAGGTTAGTTAGCTTGTAGCATTTTTAACAGTGACGGGTGAAAGTGCGTAATTAGCTAACATTTAGTAGGAGGTGGCAAATTTTTCTTTTCGTTCATTTAATTTCATTTGATTTAATTTAATATTTTTTTAGGTTTCTACGCATATTCTTAAGAAACTTTGGTAAAACACGTTTATCAAACAAGGGTTAAAACCCCGGGAGCTTAATATTGGCTACATTTTCAATAGAGTTTGGTGCGTCTCTGGTTCTTGACAGCGAGATAGTATTATTCTTTATTCATTCTTTATTTGGGATCCCTATTTGTTGTCACCATAGCAACAACTACTCTACTTGGTGTGACAAATAAAAAGACACACAATAATAAATTCACAGTGTATACAAGCATTCGAATATCTAATCTGTTAATCAAACATTTTTACATGCATACATTAAAAAGTTAGTTCAACAAACAACACATTGACATAGAGACAAAATAAAAGTAAAATAAAAATGTATACATTTCAAATATCTAGTTGGGTAGCCATGTTTATCTTTTGAAAGAGTCCGTTGATTATAAAGGCATACTTCTTTAGACAAGGATATCTTTCTTAAAAAGTGGGCCAGTTTACTGATGGATGTCAGCCATGATAGTCTGGCATGCACCACCTCCACATTTTCTCTCATGGAGCAGTTTAAAGAAAGTCTAGCAGCTCTATTTTGAGTAAGTTGGACCTTGCTCATTTTGACCAGTAGGTTATTAATATGGGCTGCCCATTATAGGGTGTCATCCAACCAGATTACCAATAGTTTAGTTTGTTTCACCTGCTCAATAGCCACTCTCTGTAGGTAGACTGTGAGCTTTGGGTTTGCTCTTAAAGCATGACTAGATACCAGTATCATAGCTTTTGTTTTACACGTGTTTCTTTTTAACCTCCTTTCAGCAATCCATCTAGTCACCAACAGCAGCTCATCCTCAAGCAATGTATTCAACTCAATTTGATTACTCGCAGCTAAAGATATTGTAGTGTCATCAGCCTACATGGTCATAGTTAGCTTTTTTTAATACATTAAGCAAATTCATTTGTGAATATGACATAATTCAAGTGTTCATAAACAACTGCCTTGGGGCAAACCACATTTTAAAGTTTTAACATCTGATAAGCTACCATTGAATTTGACTCTTTGTTGGTTAGAGAGAATAATCTCGACCCATTTAAGAGCAGACAATTTAAAACTATATTTAGATAATTTATTGAGTAAAAGTTTATGATCAATAAGATCAAAAGCAGCAGTAAAAACTAATATTACAGTGCCAATTATTTGTCATTTGTCAATTTGCCAGAAACAGCTGTGCAAGTGAAAACAATTACATAAAGAGACCCAAAGCAGCTTGGGTTTGTATAATAGTCTGTATATATTTTGCCCAATTCATTGAACTAAATGGGCTACTATTGTGCCTTGTCCAATGTTTTTAAGGGGGTTAAAGAGATAAAAAGGAGACATTTAGTTTGGGTGTGGCCAACGGTAAAATTACAAAAAAAGTTGCTAAATAGCATCTTAAAACTACAATGCATACATGCAAATACTATTTATAATGTTTAGTTGTGCTAGTAAGCAAGAAAGTAAGTTTATTTTGCCATCTGCAGATTAAAACCACATTGAAAAAAGGTACATCCAATGTGATAAATGCAGAAAAGTGAACTTCTTTTATTTGACAAGCTGGTCCACACATTCAAATGTCATGAGTCATAGAAAGGGTGAGTCAGTGGCTAGTGCTGCTTATTTTGGTTTTAGGGTTAGGAACATTTAACTGTTTGTATGATAAAAGGGCATTGACAAAATCCCCCAACATTCTGGATTGTATGTATAATTTTGCTTCTTTTTAGTTTGCTTCTTATTTGATTTTTTATTTTTTTTACCCCAGCTGTCGGAGGATGTACTTCAGAGGATGAGAGGAGTAGCAAACATTGCTCCAGAACGAACGCCGACAGCCTCAGTGGGTTCACAGAAAGACGCAGGTAACAGGTCACACCTATAATCACAAAGCAGCTTTGCACCCTTGAGTTCCCTTTACATGCCAATGGTTTAAATTTGCCTTTGACTTGGAAGTAAATGAAGTAAGCACCTCACAACGCAGACTAAAAATGATGGCTGTAACCAATTAATGGTAAACCTAGCCGACCAAAATTTTACATTTACTTTTACATATTTAAAAAAGCCTCTAAAACATGTAAATATTGGCTTGAGAGTGCTTTAAAAGTGCCAGCCTTTAAAGTCTGATACCAGTGGGTGATAAATGTACATAGTTTCAAGCTTCTTTAACTATTCTTTTCAGATTTTTGTCCATCACATATTGGCTTGTTTAACTTTTCACCAAGCTGTTGATGACACTTTAATAAAAGAATTAAAAATGCTTCCTGAATAGCTATGTGCTAAACTCGCTTCAGATGAACACCCAGTTTTTTTGGAACAGAGCTTTTTGTTCATGAAAGCTTTTTGATTTCATTCAGAGAGTCTGAGAGTGTTGTGACTGGTTTCTGTTTGATGCCTATACTGTGTTTGTGTTCAGAGCAGCGGCTGTGGGTCGTTCACTCAAGAGTAGAGCCAAAGTATCATATGAAACTATTCAAATAATGAAAGTGTCATTGGCTGTGACCAGTAGACTAGTTTGTCTGTGGTTGTCAGCATTCAACATTAAATAACAATAACAATTGCATTTTTTATTCTGATCAATCTTTTTATTTATTTAAGACAATCGGGCTTGTATAGTTCCAATACCAAAATGATCCCAGTATGGCTTATGCTAATACTATATATATTATATAATATTTTATTTATATATATATGTGTATATATATATATATATATATATATATATATATAAAAATGTAAAATGTAACAATTTTTTAAATCATAAGCACATCGTAGATCACATAATAACAAGACAATCTAAATTAATTATTGAATGAAAAATGTTCCTTTTATTATAGCCTGTTTATATTTGAAAAGCTACAGATTGAATTCTGTATTTACATTTATGAAGAATGCAATCTAATATAAATTTTGTGCCTGCTTTAGATGCATCTAGTAGTAGCAGCTCAGACTCCCAACAAAAGCCATGTCCACAGTCGAACAAACACGACGAGCAGAAGAGGTAAGTCTCTGTTAGAAGAATGAGTTGTTTTTCTCTACTGACACCTGCACCAAAACTGCAACCATGACACAGCAAAGTATCTTAACTCTACACAATATAAAATCAATTTACTGTATAACATAAAGTGTTACACTGTTTGCAGACATGCTGTTTTTTAAAATAGGTATATGCTGCCATCTTCTGGAAGAATGGGGGAACACACATTAACTTTGGGCTTGAATGTGTCTCAGGTTTGAGCAGCAGCAAGCAATACTAAAGGATGAACTGTCAAAAATGGCCCAAAAGGAGGCAGTGGTGGATGAGTTAACCAAAGCCAGGAGCAAAGAGAGACTCCAAGCGCGAAAGGAAGCGGAGAGGGCCAAACAGATGGTAAAAACTCACACATACAAACGGTTTACAAAGATTTAATTTACTTTATGCTGGTATAAAATTATTTGATATAGAGTTTGCTATGTAAATGCAAACTGTGTTGCTTCACTGAACTTCTATTTTGGTGGGCATTTTGGCAAGAAAAGCTTAAAAACTCATGTCATCGGGAAAACAGTTGGACATTTGTTTTGAATAACAATAAAAGTTATGACAAGAAAGAGGGCAGTCGTATTTCACCGATAAACTCATTTGCAGTTTAATTTGACGCCATAGTCCTAGTTTCTGATTGTACTCTTTGATTGTGAGAGATAATGAAGGCTTCTGCTTACGCTCCTCCATTTGTTATCCAGTTTGGGGGTCAATGGTTGAGTGGCTACAGCAGATCCCCGGAAGAACACCAGACATCTCGGTCCAGAAAGTGCAGTACTAGGAACAGCAAAGATAAGCAGATCCCTCAAGCCTCAACCCTATTGGCTAATACTGCCAACAGATCAGCTCAAATAACGTCCCTAAAGACTCTGCAGACACTTAAGAAAGTAATAATCCACAGAGAAAGGAGTCATGTTACCTCTGAGATCCACTGCTTTAGAAAAGTGGCATTGATTAATGGGAACAGCATAGTAGGGCCTCTACAGAGTGTAGCACTTTTGTTGGTTTATGCAAATTAGCCATGTGTTCAGAGAGCCGTTCAGCTCCATGGAGAAGGGTCAAACTAACAGCACTCAACTTAAACTGCTTTAATTTAACTAAAGTTCATAATCACCGCTGCTGCTTTGCTATTGTTTTATGTTGGCATTGAGCTGAAAAATAAATGATTGCCCAGCCCTAATCAGTACAAACTAACGCCACAGTGTCCAGGGGGGACACAGGGGGATGTAAATTTGTCTCACAGCTGTGTTGAGCAGTGCTGTCTGAAAGACACTGTTATTTCATATCAGAGTGTTTTGCAGGCCCTGAACATGGAACAACAAATTATGAATATGTATTTCAGTATTGATGTATATCCTACTTGTTTGGGACAAGCATTGTTAGCATTATCCAAGCTGTGTCAGGTTTGTCGGTGACCAGTGAGTCACTGATGGATATTAACCCTTTCACACATCCAGTCAGATCCACCGTGCGCCGACTGTATGATGATAAGAACGCTATGCGTCTGGAGCTGAACCCTTGTACTCTCTAAAGCTGTTTGAACTTTACTTTAAACTGTCCCCACATGTTCCAATAACTATTGTTTCAATATTAGCGCAAGAATCACGGTCTTCATGAAGGACTCTGCTCATTTGTTTGTTAGCTCTGCCAAGCTAATTGAGCGTCACCCCTGATTTTCTTTCTCCCCGTTCTTCTTTCCCCCCGCTTCTCAGGACAGTCACAGAACTATTCAATTGTTTTGTTTCACATGCACATCACTAAATGCACTGTAAAGTTTAAAAGGCAGCATTTTAAATAACCTCTTTATGTATTTTATTTTCAGGCTGAGCCTGAGATTATTTTACATTTCAAGGCATTTGAAAGGCATTGAAACAAACAAAGATAAATTTCAATAATAATGCCTGTGCAATATAATTGTTATTGTCATACTCTTTTAGACAGCATTTTTGTTAATGTTCTTTCTTATTTAATAGTAAGTCGGGTATTTAATTTTTTTGCATTTATAATGCATTCATTTATTTTCTACCACTTAGTCATGTTAGGGATCGTGAGTGACTGGAGCCTATCCCAGCAGCTTTGGGCCTGAGGTGGGGTACACCCTGGACAATGGCCAGTTAGTCACAGGGCTAACATTTAGAGACAGACAGTGACAGACAACCATTCACTCTCACATTCATTCACTAGAGACACTTTAGAATTGCCAATTAATCTATTCATGCATGTGTTTGGACGGTGGGAGGAAGCCGGTGTACCTGGAGAGATCCCACAGTAACAGGAGGAGGACATGTAGACTCCTCACAGAAAGACTGGAGTCAAACATTCTCATCCTTCATGCTGTGAGGCAGGAGTGCTAACCACTCTGCCTTGTGCAATCAGTATGTTTATATCCTTTTTTTTTATAGCTGCTACAGAACAGAAGGTGTATAAATCTTAAGTCCTACAAACCTATATACTTGTATATAAATAACCGACAGCACACACTTGTTGGCCTCTTGCTGTGCGTGTATTTTCCCATGGAGCTTTCAAGTTTTCTTCCACGCATTTTGGCTTGTACCGATCTAAGTGATAAAACAGCATTAAAGCGTATTCATTTGAACGTCCCTCAGCCGTATCGGGACAAGAGGTTATTTTAGTTTTCTCTGGTTAAATTACATGTTGGAGCGGCCAACACAAGCGTAAATTGGGTTTTGTGGATTGCATTTGTAATTTCCATGGTAATACTTGCTTAGCATCTTCTTTTTATTTATTTATTTATTTATTTATTTATTTTCTATCTCACCCTCTTTTTACAATTTTCTTTACCTAGCTCTTCCCATTCTGTCTTTCTCTCTTTCATTCCCAGCCCATCACTCTTTTCCTTCCTACCCTGGAGACAGCATTATCAGTGCAGTGCAAGCGGTAAATTGCAGCCGGAGAGTTTGCTGGAGTTGGAGATAGGAGCAGTGCAGGGCTTGAGGTAATTGTTGGAAAAGGAGAGCTTGTTTTACACACTGGCCGGTGATTTTTGTATTTATTTATTTATTTTTTCCCACACGTTACCCCCCCCACCCCCTTTATGTTTTTTTTACTTTGTCCACCTGCTGCATCTCCATGTATGGGGATGCTGGCTTATCTACGCCGCAACACACTCTCAGCACTAATAGCGAGCTGCCGGAGGGACGTTGTGAGCAGAATGACCAGTGGAGTAAAACTGGACCTCCTAAAGCTGAGGGTGTTGTAATTACTGCTCGGCGTGCTATGACCACACGTGTGCACTCGCTGGAAGCACAAGAAGTTTGCTCTAACACAACTTGTTTATAGATTTATAATATTAATTCAAGTGTAAGATAAGATTATTATGTAAAAGACCAGTGTAAAATACGTGGCAATTTCTTGGATGAGATATGATTTGGTAGCCTGGGTACCAGACTAGAGATGATAGAAGGGAAGAGCTTATGGAGTGTGCCCATACTCACTTTCTTTTGCTCAGGAAGGAAGTGGGTATGGCCACGACAAACTAATGTTTTGGGGAATTATTTAGGTTTTAGTGAAACGAGAAACAGTTTAGTTGTCAGTGAAAATGAGGATGAAGAGGAAGTGTTGACATGAAGCAAATCGATCCCAGCTGTTTTTCCAGTAATTAGTAAAGGAAGGCAACAATATATATATCAGGTGTACTGATGTATACACAATTTGTGGACGAGGTGGGGCCTCAAAACATCAACCAATTGTTGGGGCAATTGCCATGCTAAATATTGGCCCTCTGGCTTGTCAGTCATTGTTACTACGTGTGTTACATAATGTAAGCCTGTTCCGGCTGCTGCACATGCATAGACAGTATGTTTATGTCGGTCTGGTGTTATCTATCTGGCTTTCATGCATTGTTGCTCCGTTGGGCTAAAGTTGCAAAATGGCTGAGGAACAACCTGAAGCAGGTAATGGCAAAAAAAAAAATTCTTTTTGAGGAAGAGGAGAAAAATGTCTCAAGAGCTCAACAAAACCAGAGTGTGTCTTGGTGATTCTTTTTTAAAATGGCGTGTTTTGAAGACACAGAAATAGCTTTCAACTTACTAGTCTGTCACCAGATTTCTGCTGGACAGGTAACTTTTGTTTATTTTGGGAAATAAATAATAAATACAAATTGTATTCTGACACTGTAAAACAAGTCAGATTCACCGCTTAATAGTAATAGTGGGAATAATGTCTCCCACTATTGCTCGTAGCATTACCAAACTACCTGTTCATATCTTACCCAAACTCCCATTTTAAAATATGATAAGTTATGCTACTCAAATGTTAAAACCATAGAAATGGTTCTATGCGGTGAATCCGACATAGTGAATCCACTAAAGTGACACAGCAAATGCCGGTAGTAAACAAACACTTGTTTCTTGTGAACACTTGTGTTCCAATGCTTGTGCATGAGATTTGGGAGGCATTCACTCGAAATGCATGCACTCATTTCAGAAACTGTTGTTAGTTTGTTAATAAACATCCTCTGTAACACCTTTTTTAATCAATAAGTAACCTCCTAACGTCTTATTGTTGACCTCATGACGTAGTTCACAAAGGTTAAGGAAAAGTGGTTAAGTACAGGAATCGGGAGCTACCATTTTGAGATATTCCAATTCAGCCCATGTTTCAAAGAAAGCTTGTTTGTCATGTGACATTGTCTCTACACAACAACAGTGTTTGCTAATGATTTTGTTGACATAATGTGGTGATGCAGATTGGCATCATCTTGTTGATAAGAGACATTGCTAACTGGAAACGACATTCAAAAATGAAGCTAAAATCACATTTGCTGAATTTGCTTCAGATAGTGTGTTTCAAATACCCTTTAATACTTCGCTAGTGTAGCTTGAATTGTCTTGGTTTTGAATACTGTTCTCAAGTCCAAGACCTTTCTGACTGTACTGTTTTTTCATTTAGTAGAGGATTGTATGGCTTACTTTGTGTTTTTTTTCAAATAATTGATATGTCCACTGTGCTGTACTGTCCGCAGTGTTCACTGTATATTTTCTTTTAAGCTCTTGGTGCAAAACAAATTCCCCTCAAGGCAATAAAGGTTTCTTTCATCAAGGAAGTACGCCTGAGCAGAGCCCACTTGTACCCACTTGGACAATTTAATTTTATATTCAACAAAATTGACCGTTTGCTTTTCACCCCAAATACAACTGTTCCTTGAGGACTTTAATGTAAAAAGAACATGTGTAGTAAAGGTGGTTACCCATAAGTTACATTATGACAAGATTGTATTTGTATTTTTGTAATTTTTGTATGCCATTCATTTAAATTCATTGCCTCTTTAGTTTTATACACATTTGCAAGTTGACATTATAGTTAAACTCTAGACTCTTGTCTAATTTCCTTACAAGTGTGGAGAGTGTTTCACTGTAAGAGGCAGAATTAATCTTGCGGTTTTCTCCATTTTGATATTGCAAATGTCCAGTGTTAATTTAACACAAGAGATGACAGCATTGCAAAATTTTTCGTAGAAAAAAGGTGGAAGAGCGAACATACAAGGAGGTGAGAAACAGGAGATGACAACTGATTAAGCTTTTATCCGGTTAATTGGAAGCAAGACGATTTGAGGATGAAGAAGAAGTGACAGAATACTTTATGAAGGGTAAAGTGAAAGAATAATGATGAGGTGTGGATGAATGGAACTGTAAGCAGTTCCTATGAAAGCAACAAGCTGATGGGTGGGGGGTGGGGGGAGTGACATTTTTTTGAGTATCATGTTTATGTTTATTTATTTAATATGGGACAGTGCATAGTGTTTGTCAGTCCAGCATTTAAATGCGCCGGAATTAGCCAAGCAGGCTAATTTTGTTCTATAGTCCCATTGGCAGGTTGATGGTAAACAAAGAGGACATAACATGACAAAGGCAAACATCCACACACGACATTAGGTCAGTGAAATATAGTGTCAAGAGGAGATGGAGGATGTGGCAATCGAAGCACTAAGGAGGAGGGTCTATGATGTAATGTTTGTTGGAAGAAGGTCTATAATTTGACGTAACAATCGAACCAATTTAAACAGCTTGAAGCTAAATCCAAAAATATGCACCTGAAGATTTAAGTCAAGAGATTCAAGGTTGATATCAAAGGATGCATCATTTTGTGTGGTTTAATGCCCTTCTTGGCTGGTATGTAGGGGTGGGTGTTATGGCAAAAAATTGACATCACTAATTTCTTTTTCCAAGATTGCAATTTTGATTTCTATCATGATTTATGTAAATTTTCTAATATTGCCTATGCATTGCCTAATACAGAGGAGTACTACTGTCATGTACCATGTCTTTAGGAAAACAGAGACCGCTTTTTTGGAAGTTATTGGTAATAAAATATAATATGAACATAAAATAACATATGAATATATTTAATAGTTTGAGTATTAATTTGTGTGTGTGTGTGTGTGTGTGTGTGTGTGTGTGTGTGTGTGTGTGTGTGTGTGTGTGTGTGTGTGTGTGTGTGTGTGTGTGTGTAGGGGTTAGTCCTGGTTTGAATGTCAGACAAAGCTGTGTCGCAGACTAAGGTTTATATGTCTTAAAGCTCAATTTAATTTAATTTTGTGATTGTCATGTTGTGGTTGCTTCAAAAGCCTTGAGAGGAAAGTAGTGCTAGCTCTTCATGCAACTTGTTTCTCAGCTGTGTGAGCTCCAATTAGTATAGCGCTTTATCTAAATTGGTAGATTGTCAACATTTTCAGATCATAACACAATAAAAGATCCTCATAGCTCGCACCTACTGGTAAGTAACTAGAAACAAAGAACAATTGATATCCAACCCTAATAAAATTGCATTTAACTGGCCTGTTCGGTTTTGCTTTGTTTTTTCCATAAAATGTTTTCTTATTTTATTAAATTTTTTTGCTGTTTTTCTGTTTAAATAGTTGTAGCCCATGTGTGAAAAGACACCTATGTTGTTGGACATTACATACATGTTGACAATGATGAAGACCAGTGGTTCTCAAACTTTTTTCAGTGTTGTACCTCCCTATGAAATTCATTTTACACCCCTACAAGCACAAAGCATTTTCGGTTGGGAAAATACAAAGCTGTGCCATTAGTGTATTATTTTGAACTTAACTGTAACTGAAAAACACTTAAAAAGTCAAATGTTATTACCATAACCCATAACTACATTTAAGCTATGGTAGGGCGCAGTGGCTCAGTGGTAGAGCAGTTGTCCTATAACCGAAAGGTTATGTGGTTCGATTCCCACTCTCCCTACAATTCATATTGCAAGACACTTAACCCACCTTGCCTCCAGTGGTGTTCCAGCTGTAACACTGGTGAATGGAAGCTTCATGTAAATAAAATTGTCAACTAAAAGGTATATCTGTTCCTGAGCTCTAAAATGTGGGATTTAAACTGTGAATACAGTGATCAGACCAAGCACAGTTTTTTTTTTCCCCCAGGAGCACAGAAAGAAAATGGAATGGATAATGTGTTTCTATGAAGGCAACATTATAGGTATATTTTAAATAACTAAACAATGTGTATGATAGCACTATATTTTACAGAGTGTTCATGAATGCAGCATCAATTGTAACGCATGGCTTTTCCTCTCAACGTCATCTGTCAACCGATTCAAGAGACACATACAGTGGACTTTATCTTGGACAGTGAGTGAAGAGTATTATCACAGCTGCAGCCTGTGACAGTGTGAGTTTTTAGTTACAGCCCTCTCCAGACCAGCTTCTTCACAAAATAAGGACAGTTTATATTATTTTTAAAAGATTTTAGCATGGAGGCTATTTTTTGTTATTGTTGGGCTACTTTTTCTTTCATCTCGTGTAACCCCTAATTTTGGTCTCATCATTACAAATGACTTTCTTCCAAAAGTTTTGAGGCTTGTCTTTGTGCTGTTTGGTGTATTGTAAGTGGGATGCTTGGTGGCATTTGTGTAGTAATGGCTTTCTTCTGGGGACTAGACCATGCCGCCCATTTTTCTTCAAGTGCCTTTTTATTGAAACAGCCACACCACAATTTTGTGAGTCCTATATTTCAGCTGAAGTTATTTGTGGATTTTTCTTTGCATCCCGAACAATTTTCCTGGCAGTTGTGGCTGAAATATTTGTTTGGGGTACCTGACCCTGGTTTGGTTTCAAAGTAATTCCACTTTTTAATTAGAGTTTGAACACTGCTGATTAGCATTCTCAATCCCTTGATTATCTTTTTATATCCCTTTAATGTTTTATATGGTTCAATATCCTTTCCCAACAGATCCTTTTGACAATTCTTTTGCTTTTCCCATGACTCAAAATACTGAAACGTCAGTGCAGCACTGGATTAACGAGATGCAAGGGTGTGTCAGGAGCCCAGAAACTGACCTTTTATACACACACACTGATTACAAACAAACAGATCACAGGTGAGGATGGTTACCTTTAGTTGCCATTCAAACCGTTTTTTTTTTGTCAAGTTGTGTGCATGTTATCAGGCCAAAATTACCACGTAAACCGGGGTCATTTGGGTAGTTTCTGTTGTCATTATGATTTAAAGGTGTCTGAGGTATCTTAAGAGCTTCCTTTACTGAAGCTTGGGGCACTGCGCTGACTCACAATGTACTACTGCATCTGCCTTTTTTCTTTTATCCGTCTTTGACTCTGCTTTGTCCTTTTTATTAGCAAACTCTCTAGTCCCGCGTTTATTTTTCAGACTTGTCTCTCTCTTGTGCTGTGTCCTGCAAATACTCTTTGTTAATAGCAATCCTCCACAGATTAATTTCAAAATGAGAAAGGGGAGTGGGAGAATAAAAAGAAAGAAAGCAAGCTCTACTAAAGGTCTAAAGTGGATTTAATTTTTTTTATAACACGTTAATGGTCTCTTGGTGCCTGCTGAAAACGCCAAAAAAAATCTGTTAAAAGTCACATTAGGATATGGTAACGTTCCCTCTCACTGTGTTCTGCAGCAACAATTAGGAAGTTGTTTTAATTAGATGCCCTTTAAGTCCCTCAGCTTATACAAAGTGCCTGCCAAGCTTTTCTTATTCTTTGATCTCAACAGGGATATCTTTTACAGCATCATATAATATAACTGATAAAACATTATTGTAAGCTATTAATTTATTATTTATTATATTTATTATTTACTTTACCATCTTTTATGTCAAACGGTATTCAAAATAATTAAGAATTGTATGCCGTGTGATCGCTGATGTCTTAGTCCGAATGGGAGGGCAGAAATTCATATTTCTCTTTGTCAAATTAACGGTACCTTGATAATGCGATTTATATTGTTGCAAGTATATAGGTTAGCTGAAGTAAGGCCTTACCAGACGTAATGTGCATGTTCCCAGAGCTGACATAGCCTAGTACAAACAAAACAATTACAAAAACATGATTACTATTGTTTAGAGTAATACCCGTCTGCTACTTTCCCACAACTTGTTTGCCAGGCATTTTAATCTCACATTACTTAAAAAACAAAAACACTTGTATAGCGTATGTTGTCCTTGGGAAAGTGTATTTTCTTAATTTAACGACGGCTGTTAACGACAGAATTTAGCCAATGATCTGATTCTCTTTTGTGTATGTCTCCTTTTTGGCATAGTTTTTCATTTACTGGAAATTTTTTAAATGTCCAAATGTCCTGCAATAAGTGAAAAAATTACATTGCACTTGTGCTATAATTTTGAACAAAACACAAGTTTTCCCTACCCAAAAAAATTTTGTTTCCTCTAACACTGGACATTGAGTAAAGGATAAGGCTGCTAGTGCCCAAGTAGCTCAAATAATGGTCATAATAACTTTTTAGACGCTAAAGACACTACTAATTACCTGGGAAAGGAGTCATCATAGGCGGCTTTTGCGGGGTGGCAACTGAATTGTGGAGAATTAAAGCTTTCAAACAAATAAACCCCAAATTGGTCTTGGTGAAATACACTTAGCGGAGCGTGTCTACGAAGCAATAGTGATTTATTTTTTATACATTTTTTTTTCATTGAGTGTGACGGTACACTCATCTCCTGAGAAGATGCACATATATGATATTCAGTGGGTAGAATGGCTGCCCTTCGGCCGGCAGGTGGGCAGATCGATCCCCGCTCAAAACATCCGAAAACATCATAACATCCCGCTCTCCCCCGCATAGTGTCGTTGTGTCCTTGGGCAAGACACTTAACCTACATTGCCTCCAGTGAAGTTCTGTAACACTGGTAATAGTTTAGTGTGTAAAGCTCTTTGAGTGCATATTACAGTAGGTAGAAAAGCGCTATATAAAAATAAAGATTATTATTATTACGCAGGATGCAAAGGTGACACTAGTCCACTGTTACTGCTGCAGCACCCCCTAACCAGCACTGTGGCAAGTTTTTTTTAGCAGTATGGTGTTTTTTGCGTGCCACATCTGTGCCGTTTCGATCTCATGTTCACTGAAGGCAACACGGCTCTGGAAATAATCAGCCAATCAGATCATTTGTAGGTTGTTGTTCAGAAGTTGTTTAAGGGAAAAATGCTGCCGATGGGTGAACATTTAAAAGTACATGACGGTAAATGTAGTAGCGTAGGAATAAAACCCGCCTGTCAGAAGCCCCTCCCATGACGCAAATTTGCGTCTGTTAAGTAAATTTCACGCGCAAATTAAGCGATTAAACTCAAAATGTTCAAGCGTTCAACTACGTGCGAATAGCGCGATTTATTTGCGTTTGGTGTGAACGTACTGTAAGGGAGAGACTTAACAAAAAGTCAGCCAATTGACTACAGCTGCATTTCTGTAGTAGGCTATTCTCAGGCAGTAATTTTGATCGTGACCCAGGGCACGACAGGACGATGTGGTGAGTGCTACTGGTTTTTTGTTTAGTTGTGAAACTGTGGCGTTAATGGTATTTATGTGGATCTGGGTTTTATTTACTGGTAGGCTATATGCTTTGCAAATGTGTAAAAAGCCCTTCTGTCCTGGCTGTGACATTTGGCTTTAGTAGCTGTTTTTGAGGCACAAACATGAATCTATGCCTGGTCTCTCAGCGGTGGCTTGGCTCTACTCTGCCCAAACTTTGTGTACATTTTAGAGAGTGTGGTATGAGATAAATCATTAGAGCTGAATGACACCAGCCAAATTCTTTCAAACTATTCATTCACTGCAGCTCAGTGCTCATGCCTCTGTTGTTGACTGATTACAGCAGATAATGTTCAGATGGACATACAGTATATCAGCTACAATAATTATTATTAATTATTTGTGACTGGCCCTCCCCATGCTTTTTATTTTTCAACACTCCCTACTCAAAATACATTCCCGTGGCTATGCAATAGTTTGATGTCTGCAAAAATGTTTGCCCCTCTAGAGCAAAGCTTTAAATCTGCCTATGGGAGTTATATTTCTGTAATGCCTGGTTTAGCAAAGTGGTAGAAAACTGATGCAAGTGCACAAATGTTTCTAAACAAGACACACATTTAGTTAGCAATAGTCAGAATAATTCGAGCTGAAGGCAACACAAAAACTAAAACTGTCCTGATGGTAAAAGAATAGTAGAAGTAACATAACAATCATGTCCTGCTAAATAGTGTCACAATGTCACACAGACATCAGTCAGTCAAGTAACAAGAAATTAATTCACTTTCAAATTGTTTAAAAAAACAATGCAGCTTTTGGAATGTTGGGTACAATATTAAGATGTGCAAATCATAAACCTTTATACGCAACTCAATACATTTAGTGTTAATCTATATAAAAAGCTGTGTCTGAGGCAACTAATGCAAGTGTCTGAAATATTTCCCTATTCTCACTTTGCTGTATCACTCATGTCAAACATTTGAATCCACATATAATAAATAAAGCCATATCTTCCCTCATATGACACTAGATGGCAACAGAAGCATATAGTGTGATTTTTAGAGCCTCACTCTGTTATTCCTTTCCCATTCCTCTCTGTCTCATTCGCTCAGGTTGAATGTAAGTGTGAAATTGTCTAATTGGAAAGCCAGTCACATTTGTTATCTTCCAGGTTCACTGTGTTCATCAACTCTCCCTCTCCATCCAATGACCTTTCATTTATTGTACATTTAGTTTGATTTCTCCACAAGTGCCTCTTAGAATGGAAAAGTGACAGGAAAGAAAAAATGTAGTGTTCTTTAGAGTCCTTTAAAGTAAAGTCCTTTAGAAAGTTGATTTTAAACAGGTGAGTCTGTTTAAAATCAGACTCCTATTATTTAGATAAAATGTAACTTGCTTGCTCGTAATGCTTAAATATTTCTGAATAAAGCTGCTTTGTAATGTTTTTTTAATCTGTAATAATAAAATAAATAAATAAATAAATCCATATGTTCTCAAAAGTATGTAATGTGTATATACTTGAAAAGGTGTATAAAAGTTTTCCTTTGTTTTATAGACAATAACCGCTGGTCATATACTAATAAACAATGTGCATAATAGTTGAGAGCATGGAGTATCTTTGCTGCCACCTACCATTTATTAGCTTGACCAGCCATTTGGATTCTATTTCTATTTATTTATTAGTCTGGTCCCACACACAATGAATTGGATTTCCAGGAGGAGAAAAGAATGGACACAGATTAAACTAGCATTTGGGAAGACGGGATGCATGGTGGCATTGGTTAGCACTTCTGCCTCACAGCAAGAAGATTATGAGTTCAAACCCCAGCCGACTCGAACACCCTCGGCCATCTCCAGTCTTTCTGTGAGTAGTCTGCATGTCCTCCACGTGTTACTGTGGGTTCTCTCTGGGTACTCCGGCTTCCTCCCACCGCTCAAACACATGCATGTCCTAAGTAATCCCTAGTGATAGTGAATGGTTCTGTATATGTCAGCCCATTGGTTGGGTGTACCACGCCTCAGAATGAATGAATTAGATTTCAAAACTACCACTGGATAGACACAATTTAAAAACATTCAGTAATTTGCGCATTGCGTAAAAGAAACACAAGCAGTTATGATTGTTGAGGTTAATGGATGTTGGACCAACCCATTCATTTTCTTTGTTTTTTTGTTAAGAAAATGAATGGGTCAGCTGGTCAGGCCAACATTATTGAAACATTGGCACTTTTCCCACCACCATTTTCTAGATGTGTGGCTTGGCAGTGATTTTTTTTTCACTTTTTTTTTTCACTGCATTGTGAAGAATGGGATTTCTTCTTTCAATAGTTTTTTTAAATTGCTTATAATAGTTTTTCTAAATGGGGCAGCTTTGATTTCTTCATACAGTTCCTCAGTGTTGTGCCTGAACGCGTTCATTGAATGATAGTTCATGAACTTGTTCATATTTTGGACAAACCTGAACTGAATGTGCGGTATTACTGCCTAATGAATGTAACTGTGAACTCGTTCATTCTGGTGTCTGTGAACGGCACACACTCTCAGGTTAAGTTCGTTCAATAGGGTGCCAGATTTCTATAGAGCGAAAACCCGGCTAAAACACACCACAAACGGGTCTCAATATGTAGCGGAAAAACACTAAATCTGGAAACACCAGCCACAAGTGTCGCACCGCCGTCCACCGTCCGCCACATGCGTGACGCGTCATCAAAAAATTAAAATAAAAAAAAAAGCATGGAGGCGACAGCAGCACGTAACAAGGCGTATGATCATTTAAAAGAATTGTATGATTGCACCTTAATGATTACTGTCCTGTTTTTCTTTTAATAATTTTTTTATATTAAAAAAGACGATTCAAGCAGCACGTTTTTCCTCATGTTTAAGAGAAAGTACTGTAGGGTTGAAAGCTGCAGCTGCTACTAGTGTGGAGTGAATGGATAGCAACAAAGCATTAAAGCAACAATGGGGAAATGCTGTCCCCTCAATGCTAATGTAAACCCTGGTTTGATAAGGATTCAAATTGGATATGAAGATGAAATCTGACACATAGCTTTATTGTTAAAACTGATAAAATAATTGCTGTCTGTGATTCTACTGTATATGGGCTGTGGCAATAATTTTGAAAAATAATAGCTTGCAGCAACATATGGAAAAAAAGAACTAAGAAATAGTTCATTTTTGGAACTGTGAACTTAGTTCTAAATTTTGAAGTTTGAACTTAAAAACCGAAAGGTAGTTAAACCGAAAGGTTTGATTCCCGCTCGCCCCACAGTTCATACTGTTGTTGTGTCCTTGGGCAAGACACTTAACCCACCTTGCCTCCACTGTCCATAGCACTGGTGTATGAATGTGTGTGACTGTAGAGGTGTGTTCGATGGTGGTAGGAGAAGGTTGTGAGCGCCGGTTGTGTGGCTGCCCCCCTCTCTGTCTGCCCCAGGAGTGAATGTGTGTAAATGGGGTGAGTGGAAGCTCCATCTAAAACACTGTTGTAAAGCACTTTGTGATAATTATATGTGAAAGGTGCTATATAAATAAATTACTTACTTACTTACTTACTTACTTACTATGAACTGAACTAGTTCATTTTATAATGTGTGAACTGAACTTTGAACTAGTTCTTGTAGAAAGTGAACTTTCCCAACACTGCAGTTCCTTGTCTATCCAGTTGCGTTGAGCGTCTGTTTGTACTGCTACTTTAAAAAAAAACATTTACAGAAAATATAGGTCAGAGTAGTCAAGTATCAGAAACAGAATCGGAAAAAGGTTTATTGCCATTGTTGGTGAACAAGATTCACAAAGTAGGAACTTGCTTCGACGATAAGGTGCAACATGAAGGGCATTCATAAAATATAAAATAAAATACAATCTAAATTAAATACACTGAATTAAAAAAAAAAAAAGAAAACTTGAATATATATATATATATATATATATATATATATATATATATATATATATATCCAGGTTCGAATCCCCCTCGGGGCGCTATCCAGTGGGGGTCCTTAGGCAAGACCCTTCACGCTACTGCCTACCTCATAAAAATGATGAGAGACAATAAATGCTATGAGAAGCCAGATCAGACGGCGACCGGCCAAATAAGGTCTGCGTCAGGTGTTGGGGAACCAGAGCAACTTGATGACAAATGGGCTACTGGAACAAGAACAGGAACAGGAACAACACAGAGATGGGCGAGATGCGATAACAAGGCTCTGTTGGAATGCTACTACTCCAGTAACCCTAGTCAGAGGGGTTACATGAAGAGGATGTGGGATGAATGGTTACTTCGAAACCCACAGTCCACGCTTACATTGAAGCAACTAGTAGCTCAGTGTCCAACATCCACAAGCGGCAACTGCTATCACAACTTGAGATTGACGAGATACAACACAAATGCTACGGCAAGGGGGAGCCAGGACGAGAGGTCAGAGGGGAGCCAACAGGGGCTCCCCAACCACAGATTGGGTACGAAGCCTCAACAAGTGCAATAATATTGAACGAGGCAGCGACTGACCTGAAATACAAGATCATGGCGGGGATGAATGAAAGGCAACGCCAACTACAACGGCTATGTGAAGTACCATCAGAAAGTCTCCTAGAAGATGTGAATGCAGCATTGAGTGTGATCCCTACCACAACCATCACTGAAACAAATGAGCTGATACACACCTCAGCAGCAGTGATCCTCGAGACGCTTGGCTATAAGAGCAACCATGAGAAACAGTACCCACCATGGAAACAAAGGCTGGAGGCTAAAATCAAGAAGGCACGGAGAGAAGTGAGCCAACTGACAGAGGCCAAGAGAGGTGCAATGAGAAAACAAGTACCCAATAGGTACAACCAGATGCCAATACCTGAAGCACTTGAAACTGCCAAACAAAGGCTCCAAGCCTTGGCCAGCCGTCTAAAGAACTACACAAGAGAGAATGAAGCCAGAAGAATAAACCGGCTGTTCGCAACTCAACCTGCGAAAGTGTACGCTCGGTGGCAGGGTAAAAATAACAGCAGAGCCGACCCACCAAGGCTGGAAACTGAACAATACTGGAAAAGTATATGGGAGAGGGAGGCATCACACAACAGCGATGCACAGTGGCTGGTGGCTCTGAGAGAGGACCACAGCAACCTCCCTGAACAGAATCCAGTTACCATCACATCGGCAGACATCCAAGAAAGAGTCTCAGGTATGAAAAACTGGACAGCACCGGGCCCTGACAGGATCCACACCTACTGGCTAAAGAAGTTCACGGCACTCCATGAGCGCCTTGCAACACAAATGAACCAGCTGCTAAGGGATGGGACGCACCCTGAATGGCTTACCGAAGGGCGTACAATCCTGATCCTGAAGGATCCCACAAAGGGTACAGTCCCATCCAACTATCGGCCAATAACCTGTCTCTCCACAACATGGAAGCTCATGTCAGGCATCATCGCGGCTAAGATAAGTGGGCACATGGATCAATATATATATATATATATATATATATATATATATATATATATATATATATATATATATATATATATATATATATATATATATATATATTTTTATATATATATATATATTTTTATATATATATATATATATTTATATATATATATATATATATATATTTATATATATATATATATATATTTATATATATATATATATATATTTATATATATATATATATATATATATATTTATATATATATATATATATATATTTATATATATATATATATATTTATATATATATATATATATATATTTATATATATTTATATATATAATATTTATATATTTATATATATAGAACTGCTAGTGATTCCTGCCAACCCAAAGACCCACCACAACCTCTCCATTCAACTAGGCTCATCAACCATTACACCGTCCAGCACTGCCAGAAATCTGGGAATGGTAATTGATGATCAACTAAACTTCACAAGTCCTGTTGCCAGCACCACTAGGTCCTGTAGATTCATCCTCTACAACATCAGAAAAATTAGACCTTTCCTATCAGAGCACTCTACGCAAATCCTAGTTCAGGCTCTTGTCTTGTCCAAACTGGATTATTACAATGCTCTTCTGGCTGGACCTCCTGCCTGCACAACCAAACCTCTGCAGCTCATTTAGAATGCAGCAGCAAGAGTGGTCTTTAAAGAACCGTAGAGAGCGCACGTAACTCCTCTCCTCATTAGGTTACATTGGCTCCCGGTTGATGCACGCATTAAGTTCAAAGCTATGCTCTTGGCCTACAAGACCACCACTGGCTCCGCCCCCTCATATCTTCACTCACTGATACAGACCTATGTTCCTACCAGATCCCTGCGATCTGCAAATGAACAACGTCTGGTTGTACCATCCCAAAAAGGAAAAAAATCACTCTCGCATACTTTCTCTGGATGTGTTCCACATTGGTGGAATGATCTACCTGCTGCTACAAGATCAGCAGATTATGTCGACATCTTTAAAAAACGCTTGAAAACATATCTCTTTTGTCAACACCTGTCTGACAAACACTGAATTCTTAACTTCCTTTCTATCAATTCCTTCTTTAAATAAAAAAAATAAATAAATCTTTCCTATCCTTAGCTTTGTATGCTGTGCTAGCTTTTAACTGACTAGTTTTTTGTGCACTTATGCTTTTTGTTACCTTGTGTTGTTGAAATTGCTTCCATTGTTTTCCTCACTTGTAAGTTGCTTTGGATAAAAGCGTTTGCTAAATGACTAAATGTAAATGTAAATATATATATATATACACACACAATTTATTAATAATCATGGATTAAAACAAAATATAAAACTAGTTAGCAAAAAGTACTTTTTTAAAATTTTTTCTACAGTAAAAAAGATGACGGCAGGGCAAAAGGCCTGAACTCTGCAGCTTTATTGTTGGGCACACCGGGATAAAATTATATTTCTGACCTAACTCTCTTTTACTAATAGACAGTCCAAGTCTTTCTGATGGACTTTTCTTGCTGTGGTAGCTCTTAAAGTGAGTTGTAATGAAATACAAAAAAATCATTCTGGGAATACAACACACTTACAAATCCCCACATATTCCAACTAACTCCTTCCATACCCCAAACATGAAATGGGGCCAAATGTCAACTAAAACTCCTAGTTGTGTGTTCCCAAATGTGGCGTCACTCCAGCGCATGATAGCATTGGGATCCCACTCGTCGTTTTGAAGGGGTTTTTCAAGCGGGCCCTGATGGAAACAAAGCAGATGTTGGCCCTGATTGGACAAACCTCTTGTTTATACCTAAATCCATGTAATCAGCAGGAGATTTACTGCCGATGGAGCAACAGAGATGTTTCTTGCTCTCTCCCTAGCTCTCATTGAGCCGAGTGGAACAGCTGTGGCGAGGCGCACACCTGCTTCCATGCACCAATAGGAGTGGGGCACGCAGAGGCAGATGGGGACATGGTTCATTATAGGAATACATATCAGCTGCTGAATGGCTTGATGTTTCCGCATGTACTCCTCTGACTGCTTATTTACGCAGACATATGGCAACACACAGCTCTAAGCATTTGTAAAAATAAAGAAGATAAATGACATTTTTTTTGTTGGCATGTGTTTCTGCAGTATTTACCCATTCCTGTTCTTGAAAATTTTCAAGAAAAAGGTCACACAGTTTTAAATGTAAATGATAACACTTATTTGGGGAGTCTTGCACAGTTGGCATGATTGGTAATATTGTGATTAAACTTTTTTCTTACCCACCTGCTTCATCAAAAGTCAATTTGGACTTTTCAGACAAGATGGCCTTTAACCATTGCTCCTCTCTGAAGCAAATGAAAGCCTTTATCAGCCTCATAAGTGTTTTTTCTTCAGAGTTCTGTTTTTGTTGTAGTGTGTAGAGTTCCACTTGTGACCTTTTACCATTTTCTTTGAATGAACTTTGGTTCATGTTTACAGTTAAACGTTTACTGTAAAATACCACACATACTACGACATAGTATATCAGCTTGACAAAAATGGAGACTGTCCAAGATTTAATAAAAGAAAACGTGTTTCAACAAACAAGAAGTCATTGGGGTAGGAACGATGACACATTTTATGTAATGGGTTATGTGCAATGACTGTATAAATATGGACAACTTCCAGCTATTGTTCCCCTATTCACAGATATTGTTGTTACGACGGATCAACAAAATGGTGGTTACATCTGGGCTTTTAGACATTTACTGCATAGTAAAACAATAGTTTTCAGTTAGCATAAACTGACATATTAGAGTTGTCATGTAGTAAAAACCTAGCTCTGGAGAATGGAGACATCTTTTGTACCAGGCTGTAAACATGATTTTTACTCTTGTAATGTTGCCATTGGGTTTCTTCGTATACATTCTGCTTTTTACGCCTGCCCTCTGGTGGATAGCGGTATATCGCTGTATATTGCTGTATATTGCTGTATGGTGGCGCCCTTTCTCAAGGACCTTTTTAAGAGGTTCCATGAGAGAGGCTTGGTTATGTGACAAATAAATACAAATGTGAAGTAAAAAAAACTTGCATATCAACATCTGATAAAATGAACAAATAGTGACATTATTAGCACAATAAATATGTAGAAATTAAATAAAAGTTTTACTAACAATTAATTTTTTAAAGATAATGTGTAAAAATAAATAAAAAAAAAAAATAAAAAAGAGGCATCATTAAGCCCTTAACAATTAACATTTAATCAAATCCGGCCAAAATACTTAGATTTTCTATTGCTCTTTAGAGTAATAATAAGATGATGGTATATTACTGTTTAAATTGATTTATTTATTTATTTTTATTTGATAGCACAAGTAAGAGTGTGTTTACACTTGCTGTGTTTGGTCTGGTTTAAACATTTTGTAACAGTTGCTTTGTTGTTGCGGTTTACTTGGATAAGTGTGAATGCTGCCAAAACATGCTCCGAGACCCCTTCAAAACAGAGGTATCGGAGCACTTCCAACTGAACTCTTGTATAGTCTGTTTAATATGTGAACAAACCAAAACAATATTGTCCCTCAACTAAATTAAATGAGCAGAGGGCAAATGGGGGGGCTGGGCAATATAAGCATTTGGGCCAACATTACCATTTAGTGCATTTCTTGAGAAATGCATTGTTTTTTTGTTGTTTGGTGGTCTTTAATATACCATTTGTGAATGCTTGGTGCACCTGTTTCGGTGCAAACTAAATTATAATTATTTCCCAGATAAAAATGTAGATAATGCAAGTTTTTGTCAGACTTACTCAAAATCCATTTGAAGCCATCCATTTGTTTTTAATATTTTTATTATTAAGGTGACTACACTGTGTGCACAATTATTAGGCAAGTGATTATTTTGACCATATCATTTTATCCATAATTTCCAACTTCAAGCCTGAAACCTGTGTATTTGTGTAACGAGGGAGGATGTGGCCTAAGGAGATTAACACTCTATATCAAGGTGTGCATAATTATTAGGCAGATTTATCTCCACAGGAAAAATGGGCCAAAAAACAGATTTAACTGACTCTGAAAAGTCAGATATTGTAAAAAGATATTGGGGCTAAGGCTGCAAGATATTAGGAAAATATGCGATATGCGATGTCGTTGTTGAATATTGCGATAACGATATTTCTTGCAATATCACATTTCCATGTAGAAATGCTAGATTTATTATCTATTTAAAAGATTTTAATGTAACGATCATACTAAAATAAACAGATAATGGATAATCTTTTGATCTAATTAAATGCACTGTGAACAAAGGCTTTTTTTTCCATTTTATTTAACTGTCAAGCACAAATGGTTGGCACATTTTTTAGAATTTTTTTATTTTTTTTATTTATCACACCTCTCCGCGATACAGATATCGCATATACTATTATCGCGATGGCGATATTTTTTTTTATCTATTGTGCAGCCCTAATTGGGGCTTGATCACAGAACCATCAAACTTTTGTAGTAAACAGTCAACAGGGTCGCAAGAAACGTGTTGAGAAGAAAAGAAGCAAACTAACCACCAAAGGTTTGCGAAGAATCAAACGTGAAGCTACCAGGAACCCATTATCCTCCAGTGCGGCCATATTCCACAACTGCAACCTCCTGGAGTGTCAAGAAGTACGAGGTGTTCAGTTCTCAGAGACATGGCCAAGGTAAGAAAGGCTGAAACCCGACCACCTTTGAACAAGACACATAAGTTGAAACATCAAGAATGGGCCAAGAGATATCTGAAGACAGATTTTTTTAAAGGTTTTGTGGACTGATGAGAGTGACTCTTGACCGACCAGATGGATGGGCCCGTGGTTGGATCAGAAATGGACACAGAGCTCTACTTTGACTCAGACGCCAGCAAGGAGAAGGTGTGGTACTGGTAAGGGCAGGTATTATTAAAGATGAGCTAGTTGGACCTTTTTGGGTTCAAAATCGACTCAAAATCAACTCTCAGACCTACTGCCAATTTTTAGAAGACACTTTCTTCCAGCAGTGGTACAGGAAAAAGTCTGCATCTTTAAAGATTTTTATGCAAGACAACGCTCAATCACATGCATCAAAGTTCTCCACTGCGTGGCTGGCCATTAAGGACTTTAAAAATGAAAAACTAATGACATGGCATTTTTATGAAGCAAATTTATATTGATACAGATTTAACAATATTTAAGTCAATAATATGACTCTTTATAACTGTACGGCTGCAAGTTATCCAAAACAATCGCCGCATTATGTTGATAGTATTTTGTCGGATTTGCTACATCCTCTAACGTTGACACACGCTTAACCATATGGACTGACACATATTTACCGTAAAGAAGACAGCCCACAGAAAAATAAAAATCTAATGGGCCTTGGTTAAAAGAAAAGTAGAATGCACAGGAGAAAGTGGAGAAGGGATTCTGGTAAATGACAGGCCATGAAGATGCGGGGATGGTTGGAGAGTGGCATTGAAGGAAATAGAGGGAATGAGGTGAGCGAAGGAGGGGGAGGATGAGAAAGGGGGCCAAGGTACAGATAAGCCCGCGGTTGTATCAGTAATTGTAATCTGCAGGAAGTGACATGGCTGTGCATGTAAAGCTATTAGGCTGACAGTGTGTGCTGTTCTAAAGGTGGCTTCCCCTCGCTGCACAGGGAGATAGTCGAGCCGAGCTGAAAAATGGATCAACAAAGGTTCACTCTGAACAAAACTCGTCCAAATTCAACCACTTGTGAATTTGGATGTGTCAGTCAAAGTACCTACAGACTTCGAAGTTAAATTTACTGCAGCAAATAGAAGGTAAAACAGCATTGTGTAACAGTGAAATTGACTTAAATCTTGCAGAATTGCAGCTTTTCCATAGTCAAAATCAGACTTGCAACCTAAAGTAACACCTGTTGTTATTATATGTTTAAATGCCAAGGCCAGGTGCAGTTGATCCCTTAAGTAAGATTACAGCACACTATTACTCAATGGCTATGTTATGGTAAGGTGAGCTCTGGCCTTCCATAGTTAAATTTTTTTATTACCTAATTTATTCACTAGGGGTATGACGAGATCTCGTCCCACAAAACATGAAGATATACACTCACCTAAAGGATTATTAGGTACACCATACTAATACTGTGTTTGACCCCCTTTCACCTTTAGAACTGCCTTAATGCTACGTGGCATTTATTTAACAAGGTTTTGAATACATTCTTTAGAAATGTTGGCCCATATTGAGAGGATAGCATTTTGCAGGTAATGGAGATTTGTGGGTACATGGTGGTCATAAAGGGATGGACATGGTCAGAAACAATGCTCAGGTAGCCTGTGGCATTTAAACGATGCCCAATTGGCACTAAGGGGCCTAAAGTGTGCGAAGAAAACATCTTTCACACCATTACACCACCAGCCTGCACAGTGGTAACAAGGCATGATGGATCCATGTTCTCTTTCTGTTTACGCCAAATTCTGACTCTACCATCTGAATATCTCAACAGAAATCAAGACTCATCAGACCAAGCAACATTTTACCAGTCTTCAACTGTCCAATTTTGGTGAGCTCATGCAAATTGTAGCCTCTTTTTCCTATTTGTAGTGCAGATGAGTGATACCCGGTGGGATCTTCTGCTGTTGTAGCCCATCCGCCTCAAGGTTGTGCGTGTTGTGGCTTCACAAATGCTTTGCTGCATACCTCGGTTGTATCAGCTTGAATCAGTCAGCCCATTCTCCTCTGACCTCTAGCATCAACAAGATATTTTCGGGCCACAGGACTGCCACATACTGAATGTTTTTCCCTTTCCACACCATTCTTTGTAAACCCTAGAAATGGTTGTGCGTGAAAATCCCAGTAACTGAGCAGATTGTGAAATACTTCGACCGACCCGTCTGGCACCAACAACCAAGCCACGCTCAAAATTGCTTAAACCACCTTTCTTTCCCATTCTGACATTTAGTTTGGAGTTCAGGAGATTGTCTTGACCAGGACCACACCCCTAAATGCACTGAAGACACTGGCATGTAATTTGTTGATTAGATTCTTGCATTAATGAGAAATTGAACAGGTGTTCCTAATAATCCTTTAGGTGAGTGTATTGTAAGCAAAAAGAACAGAAAAGTGAAAAAAAAAAACAAAAACACTAAAGCCACAGACATCTACTGAGATCTGCACTGCTGCACTGTAGCAAACTTTCACATCCTCCATGACCCTCCATGGTCCCTAGTGTCAAGTCTGGGGTGCCCGGTTGTGCAAACATTTAGAGTGTAGGGCTGGGCGATATATCAATATTTAAGATATACTGATATATGTTTATGCACGATATGGGAAGAGGCTATATCATGTTTATTGTATATCAATATTAATACACCGTCTATAGAGCCGGCGTGCTAATTTGTCTCCCCATCGCTCCCTCTGAGCAGCAGCAGCTCAGTTCTTCATCTGTAAACTACTCGAGCAAGAGTAGCTGGAGTCAAACTTTGTAACTCTTTGGAGTACAATATTAAACCCTCTTCATGTGTGTATTTTGGTTTAAAAAATAATTTTAAAGGAATAACTATCAAATTGTATGAACTACTTCAATAATTGTGATAATGTTTAGTGAATGGTTGTATTGCCATGGGTGTGCTAAATAGAATAGTTTGAAAAATAGGCTTCTGGACCTAGCGTTGATAAAAGTTTAGTCTTGGCGGTATCTTCTGTCTGCCAGAGACGTGTCTGGGGCTATGACCAAGACTCACGTTTGGTAATTTTTAGAAAACATCGTTACACATGGCACCACACTGCTCGCTCCTCTCTCTCTCTCTCTCCCCGACACTGCAGCCGACAACTCTGTTATGCATTCATTTAAAGAACCAACTGAGATGTATATGAAAAGAAACTGGTATGATCTAACTCCACACTTGTCCAGCTAAGGTCAGAGAGATGTGGACAGGAGTTTGCTCAATCAAAGCTAAAGCAGTTGTGCCTTGAGGTGCTGTTGACTCAGTGTCTGAGAGACGCGCTGATATTTAGAGCCATTATGTTTATTAAACTTTCATCTGATGCTAGAAGCTAACCATTGTCACAAAAGAAAATAAGAACACAAAAACACTAGTACTTTGAGGCATTCGTTTTTGCAATAGACAATAATTCTAAATTATAGGCTTAATTAAAAATTTATAAATAATGACAAAAGATTCAGTCAGTCTGGCAGGTTTGAGGAGACCCTTGACAGTAATCTGAAAATCTGATTAAATAATAGCTAGTCAGTTATAGATATGATGTTCATTTACCACCTTCCTTTAGTACCTTTTAATTTAAAAGTCTTAAAGATATTTATAATCTACAATAAAAAAAAAACAAAACAAAAGAAAACATGATAATAATAAAATAATTAAACAACTGTATTTATTTAAAATTACTGTTTGAACTTTACTTTAAACTGTTTGGTTATAGTCCTCACATGTTCGAATAACGCAATAATCACAGTCACCATGAAGGGCTCATTTGTTTGTTAGCTTTGTGTTGGCTCTGTCAAGCTAATTAAGCTTGAGCCCCGCTCTTTTCTCCCCCAGTTTCTCAGGACATGCACCAAATTATTCATGAGATTTATGAACATTAAAAACATGGCCGTTTTGCGAAATGAATCTGCCTGTATAAAAAACAACGTGCAGATTATGGACGGTTGAAATAACTTTAATTATGTTTGCACTGGATTTCTGAAATTAGCTTAAGTGTAATTTTTTTCCTTGCGTGGGGTTGTTATATAAAAGGAAACTATCTAAATGCTAGATTAATAGCTCACAAAAGCTAACATGCAATTGGTACTGATTGATCGGCAAGGAATCTATCTTTTTCACTACACAACTGGCATTGGCTGAATAATTAGAGTAACATAATCATAACAGCAGTGGTTCTCAATTGGTCTCATATTGGGACGTATATATTTACCTCATTTAGTTGCGAACCACCTTTTATAACGCCAAAGAAACAAGCTATTTGTAATATTTTATCTTGGCTTTTATGAAATGTATTTTAATGCTTCACAATCTTGTCAACAGCATTAAACCTGTCGTCTTTCAATTTAAAGCCATTAAAATGGCATCAGCAGACTAACCCCACACACCTCCCCACCCAAAGAACATGCCTGTAACCCACTTGTGACCAATTGAAAGTGTCGGACACAGGATGTATTTGTTTTAATTTCGGTGACTTTTATCACCGAAAAAATACGGCCGAAATGTTGTGATGAAGCAAACAGAAACCGCGACCTGCACGTGCTTGTCTGAAGCAACATGGACGCGGTTAAACAGCGCTTTTTACATGTTGCAAAAGCGAGTCTTGGCTGCATATAGCGCAGACCACAAGCTCCCCGTGACATTCACTTCACACTAGTGAGTCTTAATAGGGAACATTCTCTCTCTTCTTGACCCCTTTGAGCAGCTAACTTAAGAGATCAGCTCTTCTGATGCATATGTAGCTGACGTTATTCCTTTAATCGCAGCACTAAAGCGTCTCCTAAGCAAAGAGGTTGAGACGGACCACGGAGTAAAACAATAAAAAGTACACTCTTAGAGTCTGGTCAGCACACGTTTCTTTGAGATCTCTGAGCTATATTTGGATCCTCTGCACTTCATCGCGACTGTACTTGATCCGCGTTATAAAGACCAAGCCTAATTGGATGCAGAAATAAAGCAGCGTGCACGAGAAATGATCCTGGCCGTGATGGATGCGGAGAACCCGTGTGGAGACGTAGCAGCGTCCAACACAGGAGGAGATCTTGTCTCTCTGCACTAGATGAGGGGCATGCACCCTCAATGTCCGATATGTTCAGTGAAATCCTGAAGAGAGTGCCTCAAATAATAGATCAAATAAAATAAAAGACTGTATATATGAGATTGTCATATTTCTTCTAGATATTTTTTTTTAATTTGATACATTTTATATAGGCACTGGCACTATTTAAATACACTCCAAAATCTTTCTCGTATGTCAGGAAGGTGACAAGCTCAACCTCAATATCTAGATGGTTTCCTGTCTAAAGTCCCCATAACCCTCTTGCCTACTGGAGAAGTTTATTGTTTTTAATTTTATTTATTTTTTTATATATGGCACTCAAAGCGCTTTTTAAATGCACTTGACCTAAATGCACTTTGTTTTTAGGAGAGATAAAGATCTTTCTGCAGGCCAGTATGCCTGTACATTATTATTTAATGTACACGTCAAATTAAACATTTTAGTTAAATAATTGTATTTTCTATTGTGCATTGTTGCAATGTGCTAAGTAAATTTTTGCATAATTTGTAATTGATTTATTTTTTTAATCTTTAATATTAATTTATGCAATTGCAATGCCTTGATTTTAGTTAAGTTAGTACACAGTCATAGCCATAGGTACTAATATTTGGCATAATTTCTTAGTTTCAGTTTTCGGCCAAGAATTTTCATTTCTGTGCACTCCTAGTTTTAATCCAAATGTCCTGTAACAGAATTTTAAGTTGAATCATGATGACTCTGGTTTAATATCTCACAAATATAATTTGTTCTTACTGCCTTTATTGTTTCAGATATAACGAAAAGCATGTTACTTCCTCACAGCAACAGAAGTATAAGATTTCCAACAGCATTAATAGTACTGGCAGGTGACAGAAGGAGGATAACCGGTATCTTATATTGTTCCTCTCCGTCCTCTGTGGAACCGCCTGCCTGTAATTATCAGATTATTACCCAGTGCTAATTTATTGCCTCGCTGGGAGCTATGTGTTAAATAAACGCGTTGGAGTAAATAAAGTGAGGGGGAGAACACGTAATGGGAAAACAGACTGGTGCTGTCACTTGATGGTAACACAACACATGGCTTGCCCACAGGGACCACTTGCATACATGTTCATCTATGCCGGTCGCACTGGTGAGACCCAACACCGGTGTTAGATGGAACTGGGTTGTTCATATTAGCACACACCCATCCGATTCAGTTTCAAATTATTAAAGGATCAAAGCAAAGCATAAAAATCACATCACACAGTAGCATTTGGATCCCCAAATTACACCTAAACCATTCTATCATATGATCAACATGACTGTGAAGGATGTCAATGTCAAACAAACTCTCTTTTACACGAACTGATGCAACTTCAGAAATGACTAAATATTAAGCCTTGTTTCCACTAGAACGGTACAGTACATGGTGGGTTGGGTCAGTGCGGTCAAGTTTCCATTACCAATAGGGGTCCATTGCGTGCCCAAAAAGCATACCATACTGTACCACTTAAGGACGCTTTGCCGAGTTTTAAATTAGTTTAAAACTGAATCAAATTTGCTTTTATTTTGTTAAAACAAGACAATAGATGCATTTTTGTCTGTTGAGATTTGGATCTTAAGACAAGTGCAGGGTCTGAACAGGGCTTCTTACATGTACCCTTGCACATTGATTAGTTTTTCATATCCATGCAAACATCACATCAGAAAACATTTATTTTGCATGAACATGAAACTAATTATGTCTCCTAGAATTTCATTTCCACAGTGTATGCGCCAACATACTTGTCTTTTAACTTCATTATCTAAGAAACCCTGAGGATAAATCACAGTATTTTGAGTTCCTGCACAAATAAAGTATTAAAAATTATTTTGCCTAAATCTTCTATTGCTTATTAACAAGTTTTCCCTTTTTAAAGCAAACTTGTTTTTTTCTGTGTGGCGTTAACACAGTTCAATCATATCTTATATTTGGTCTTGCATAACAAAGTAACTGGCATATAATTACAGATATAACTTCTATCCTAAATCCCACATAGAATTTCTCACTTAAAGCTTATTTTTTTTGGAAATCCAAAGAGTCTAATAAAGATTTCAGAATTTTTTTTTGAGACAGAATCTATGAGGGCTAAGTGAGATGAAAAAACAAATAACAATAAAGCGAAGTATTATAGAGACCAAGGCTAGAGTGTACCAAGATAACATTTATCCAGTAGAGAGTAAAGATCCCTCTACAGCCTGGTTGTCAAAGATCCACTTTGAGCCAACCCCTCACATGACAAGGTTTGATAGCTTTAGCAGGATTAAAAGTCCTTTAAAACTAAATATAAACACAGTTTGGATTAAATACACAGTGTGCACAATTATTAGGCAAGTGATTATTTTGACCATTACATCATTTTATCCATAATTTTAAACTCCAAGCTGTATAAATTTGAATTCTTATTGGATTTAATGCATATGGTCTAAGGAGATTAACACCCTATATCAAGGTGTGCATAATTATTAGGCATTAGCATCTTCTCCTCAGGAAAAATGGGCCAAAAAAGAGATTTAACTTTATTTTAACGTTTTGTAGCAAATAGTCAACAGGGTCGCAAGAAATGTTTCAAGAAGAAAAGATGCAAATTAACCACCAAAGGTTTGCGAAGAATCAAAGTGAAGCTTCCAGGAACCCATTATCCTCCAGTGCTGCCATATTCCACAACTGCAACCTCCTGGAGTGTCAAGAAGTACGAGGTGTTCAGTTCTCAGCCAAGGTAAAAAAAGGCTGAAACCCAACCACCTTTGAACAAGACACAGAAGTCGAAACATCAAGAATGGGCCAAGAGATATCTGAAGACAGATTTTTCAAAGGTTTTGTGGACTGATGTGATGAGAGGGACTCTTGACGGACCAGATGGATGGGCCCGTTGTTGGAACAGTAACAGATACAGAGCTCCACTTCGACTCAGACACCAGCGAGGTGGAGGTGGGGTACAGGTATGGGCAGGTATTATTAAAGATGAGCTAGTTGGACCTTTTCGGGTTGAAAATGGACTTAAATTCAACTCTCAGACCTACTGCCAATTTTTAGAAGACACTTTCTTCAAGCAGTGGGTCAGAAAAAAGTCTGCATCTTTCAAGAAGACTTTGATTTTTATGCAAGACAACACTCCATCACATGCATCAAAGTTCTCCACTGCGTGGCTGGCCAGTAAAGGCCTTAAAGATGAAAGAGGGTGCTTTAAATGAAATTGCATTTTTGTGTCATTAGAAATGCTTTAACTGTTTAAATCTTTTTTTTTCAAATCATAAAATGTTATTGGTAGTATTTACATTTTTTTTTTTTTTCTTTAAATCAAATTGACATGCAAATTAAGTGTGGTCTGTTTTAATCTTTAGAGTGCTTTGTACAAAACTGAAACAAGACTAAGTAAAAATGTGTGAAAAAGAATTAACCACTGGACTATGGCTCTTAAAAATGTATTGTAATTCCATAAAAAGCTTGTGGCTCAAGTCCTTGTCCCTAAAATTGCGAGAGTTTTTGCAATTTGTGCTTTTTGTTTTGCCTTTGTCATTTACACTTTCACAATTCACTGAGTGGTAAACTTGTCATTCGTATTTGTTTCCACTCTTCTTTTCTGATTCAGCTTTGCAAACACTACTTTTCAGCTTGTACCTGCTAAACATACAATTCACACCCCTGGCTGGGAACTGAATGCATTTATATTCACAGTGCCTGAAGCTAAAATAAATGATAACACATTTGTAAGCTAATCTCCTGGCTACCTTGTAGCTGGTAGCTGTTGTATTCAATTACAAGCCTTCTTAATAACACCATCTATTTTTGCATTGCTTACATTTGTCATTTATTTACCCTTTTCTTGTGTTTTTTTTTCCTATATCTTTCTCCTGTGTTCATTTCAGTTGAATTTGTTTCACTTGTTACTTTCATATAGGGTGCTTTTTAACCCATAATTCTTTATGATGTTTAGGAAGTGTATGATGTTGGTAGTGTAACTGGGGTTGTAAAAATTACCACCTGTGATGTGTTTATAGGGCTTGGTTGCAGAATGGTTAGCACTGGTGACACCACAGTAAGTGGTTCATGGGTTTCAATTCCTTGTCTGGACAGCCATCCTAATACCTTTTTCCTTTTGTACAATTGGTCTGGTCCCTGTTTATTCAAGTTTGATTTCTAGTGCCCTGAACAAACAAAAAAAAAAAATACCACTCAAGGCAACGTCAGATTGGGTTCTTTGTGTGTTAAATCAAATCCACAAGGTTATGGTTGCTATCAAATCCCACATCATTTGTTAATAGTATATCTTTTTTTTTTGAAAGCCAACTCGACTCAACCCAAAGTTATAGTAATACATTGTTGAGAAAGTAACTGAGCTACCTCACTTATTGCTCACAGTCCAGCCTAGGGATCGCTGGTTTGTTTTCTAACCCTAACCCTTTGTCTTCTGAAGATACTCTGGAAAATCAGTCAGTATCTGGGCTGACCTTTTCTGCCTCACGCAGTGCAACACATCTCCTTCGCTTAGAGTTGATCAGGTTGTTGATTGTGGACTGTGGAATGTTGGTCTACCCCTACGATGAACCGCAGTCGGTCGAGACCTTGATGAGGTGCAGATTTGCATGCAGATTTGCTTTCCTGAGACAATTTCTGACAGTTTGTGCAGATATTCTTTGATTATGCAAACCGATTGTTGCGGCAGCTGTCCGGGTGGCTGGTCTCAGAGGATCTTGGAGGTGAAGATGCTGGATGTCGAGGTCCTGGGCTGGTGTTGTTACACGTGGTCTGTGGTTGTGAGGCCGGTTGGATGTAGTGCCAAATTCTCTGAAATGCTTTTGGAGACGGCTTATGGTAGAGAAATGAACATTCAATTTACGGGTATCAGCTCTGGTGGACATTCCTGCAGTCAGCATGCCAATTTCACGCTCCTTCAAAACCTGTGACATCCGTGGCATTGTGCCGTGTGATAAAACTTCACATTTTAGTGTGGCCTTATATTGTGGCCAGCCTAAGGCACACTTGTGCAATAATCATGCTATTTAGTCAGCATTTTGATTAGCCATTCAGTGAAGTAGATAGACTAACTCAGCAAAGGAGAAGTGCTCACTAAGACAGATTTGGACAAATTTGAGTTCAGCTCATCTAAAATGGGGGCAAAAACAAAGTGCTGGTATACCGATGCCAGTAAATCTTACATTTGAAGGCATCAAAACTCTCCAATTAATAAATGTGTAAGTGTAAATAAAACCACTTAGAATGCTGCATTATTTTATCCAGTTCAGGTACCGCTCTGTAATTGTTGATTTTGAAAGAACAATTAATTTGTAATATAGTGTGCAGCCCTGTTATTTAGCATGTCTGTTTTTTTTTTGTTTTTTTTTTACCAAACTACATGTTTAGACCCGTTGTAAACTGCACTGTGATTTATTATTACAGTGTGAATTTTTAAGCCCCCAATCAGCTTGGTAAATTGTGCGTGTGTTTCAAGTCACGCCTGGCTGCCTGTTATCTCGTGTGGCCCCAGACCAGTCCCTGGAGGAACACCCGAGGAGTTATCTGATTCACTTGCAGTGTCTTCTCTGACTGCAAATTAAACCTGGACTGACAAAGAGGCTCACACAGAACAGAGGGCTTTTTTTTTTTTTAATTAAATCCATTCTGTTTCTGCCTAATCCCCACCAAACAGATACTGGTCTGACATGAAGTGAACACATGAACCGTTTTCGTAGCTCTCCTGTCGTTCATTATCATGCAGCAGCTGTAGCTTTAACCTGATGGTACAGCTCCACTCCCATTAAAGCCCCTCTTGCTCTTTGTCTCTCGTCAGTTAAGGTTTGTTTATGAAACCCCAACGATGAGCTCTGGTTTAATTTGGCGTTCAGCAGCATTGATAATTATGATGAATCGTCTTCTTGGTGAGCAGAGTTGTTTGTGGGCATTGGCTGGAGGAACAGCACTTTTATTCATTATACATCTTTTTGTTGATATTCTTAAAATTTACAGTACAATTACAAGTACACCTAAAGTAGGTACAGCTCAGACATTCATTTCATATTTATCAGGTAAAAGGATCTGTTTGGTATTAGAAAAATGTATTGCTTGCATGTGGTGCCAAACAAAAAGCATGTGTGCAATAGGCAGTTTTACAAGCTGTGTAAAACCCTGCAAAGAACAACACTTCTCATTCATTAGCAAGCAAGATAAAAACACAAAATCTAAAACCTTGTCACATGTGGACTCTAGTTAAGGATCTTGTCTGCTTTTGTTGTTTAGCATTTGCAGACAAAACAACCTTCAGCTCGTCTGCAAACCTGCCAGCCCTTGGATGAGTGGTGGTTTAAAAAGCAAGGCGTGGCATGGTCCAGGCAGGTACAAAGGTCTTAGTCAAAACACAAGTCAACGAGCAGTGTGTACCAACTTATACATTTTTACAACCACGGCTTTATAAAAGCACAAAAGAGCACTGGTTAACTTTATTATGCTACAGCCAGGATTGCGCTTGGCTAAATAAAATTATAGATGTTGTTATTGAGGCGGAGATAGAGTAAAATTTTTGCTTAAATAAATAGAACGCTGGGATTTAGAAGCAGAATACAGGAAATTCAAAATTGTGAAAATACACTTCCAAATTCATTGGTGCTGCTATCATCCACATTCCTCATTTCTGCCTGGGCCTAGACCAAGTCCTGACAGATGGGACACCTGTCTCCACTGTCTGCTCTGTCTTCTGTACGTAAAGGCTCCGCTTTGCACTGAGACCTGCGCAGCTTTCCAAGTCTAACCATGCTCCAGAGCTTGTTTTGAAGCTGAAGTGATTATGCAGTGTTCATGGGACACACCAATTAAGACTTGTGGATATAAGAACGAGGATGGCTTTACATAATGTGAGTAAAAGAAAAATCCCCGTGTGTTTTTTTTTTTTTTTTTTTTTCTGTCTTTAGTCCACTACCAAATTAAAATGTTGGCAGTTATAAATATAAAAGTATAAATGCTCCACTTTTTCTTTCACATGTTGATACATGCATGAGGTTGAGGGATTGACGATTTAACACGCAGTCCAAGTCACTCACAAACACTACAATCTTTAGTCTGTTATTTAAACGAGGAGTGAATGTCCTTTCTCCCTTAGTATAAAGAAGATATCTTTTAAAATATTTTTTTTACAGAGACTGAGGTCTGTTTTTGTAAATAAGACTTGATTAGCAGACAGCCTTTACGTGTAATTATTCTCAGCCCATATTATTTGAATATTTTGACTGCAGGCAACTGTATAATAATCAATGTTCATATAACTTGTATTGTTACAATGTTACATTAAAGACCTGATATGCAGGATTTCTAGAACTATAATATTCCTGACACAATGTAATTACCTTTAGTGTCCTTTGGTACAAAAGCCATTAATCACTCAGTTATCTTATAAAGTGATGAGCTTCAAGAGAGAACAAGAGAGAACGTGGCACAGTGCCACGTTGGTTCACAAACATTCAAATTCAGGTAAAAATACAGAACATTCTCAGTTACAAAGCTCGAGACCTTTTCCCACTGAGTAGGCTCCATTGTCATTAGGCCAGTATGATGATTGCTCGTAAAAGTATATCATTAGGTGAAAATAAAATCCACATTCTACATAATTGAAACAAACCAGTGTTTTATTTGCACCAAAATCATTTTTATTTAATTGATGCAGTACGAAAGTTTCAGCGGCGTGATGTAACCTGTGTGCATGCCCGTTTACCTGGTTCTTACTTCCTGATTTGCTACCATAAGTAAACTAAGCAAACACTATGCAAAGTTTAAAATTAATCTTGTAAACACAAGGAAGAAACAGGCCTCCAGTGCACTCAGAACAGGCAGATTCTTCTTCGGTTGTTTTTTTGTTTGTGCTTGTACAAGCGGGCGCACAGTGAACATGCACGACACTGGATGCAGTAATGCTGGCACCAGAGGTGGCACACTAGTACTAAAACTCTGGCTTTTCCGTAAAGCACCTACTGAGAAATATAATTGTATGGGTTACTTCAGTTAATGTGTTTGTTTCCATTACATGTTGTTATAATTGAGATTGAGAAGATGGCCGTTTTCAGAGTGAAGGGGTGCGACACCAATGTGGTACTCAAAACAATTTCCCCTGGGTGACATGTCTGCATGTTGAATTGAAAAAAACATTATTGTCTTGAAATTTGTCTTTAGCTTGGAAAATACACATTTACTTCACATACACACACAATCTATAGAACATTAAACAAATAAAAAGACATACATATACAGTATGTGTATAAATAATTAAAAGTGTGTAATGGATACCCTAAGACATTGTACATAATAGAATTTGTACAGCTGAAGGACTGGTTTAGTTAAGTGCTGAGGAGGTAATGTGCTAGAGTGCTAGAGCTGAGGAAACGTACTGTATCTAGATGTTTTTTTTTTTGGTTGAGCTCCTTAAATTCAAAGTGGGACAAAGGACTTTTTATAAATGTTTTTGTAAGCAAAGGGAAGTCTGTACCTAAGTCCTGAAGGAAGAAGCTGAAAGTGGTGAGAGAGAGGATGGCTATAGTAACAATTTGTGGCTGAAGTGAAGTGTTTGATGTGCTTTTCTGTGATGCTGAGACAGTAGAGTTTGCGTACTTCCTGTGAGTTTACTACTTAGTTTGATTATTCTGGACCGTTTTGATTTGTTTTTAACAAATAAATGAACAAACCAGGAAACAATATTAAATGTCAGTTTGGGCTGGAACAATTCATTGAATAAATTAGTAATTTGATTGGAAAAATTAGATTTTTCCTCAATGATCCTGTCGGGCACTTTCATCCGTACCTGTGGTAGCTAAAGCCACTTTCACATCCACCGTGCGCCGACTATATTCGTTTGCCCTGGTTGTATGAACAAAATCCCCCCCAACTTTCACACCTGTACCTGATCCTCCAGTGACCCTAGTGTCAAGTCCTGAGCGCACCATTGTGCGAACATTTACAGTGGGTTTTTCAGTGTAGTCTCCAGTGTAGTCTCTGCGGTGAGCTGATGAGAACGCCGTGTGTCTGAAGCTGAAACCTTTTATAATCTGTAGCTGTTTAAACTTTTGAACCCACTTTACCCCACCACTCTTTCCCCCGCTTCACAGGACAGTCACTGAACTATTCAGAAAACTATTCTATTATCTGTTATATGCAAATACGAGTGTTTTGATTCACATTCACATCACTAAATGTAAACTTTAAAAAGCAGCTTTTGGATTTACATTTATTTTATTTTAAATGTGTATTTAATGCCATGCTTTAGGCTGAGCCTGAGATTATTTTTCTTTAAAGGGATTCGAAATGCATTAAAACATACAAAGGTAAATTTCAATAATAATGCATTGTCATACTCTTTTAGACATAATTTTTGTTTATGTAGTTTCTTATTTATTTGAAAGCCTTTTATTCTCTAGTATTACATATTTGGGCATTTATAATGCACATAATGTGAAATGGAAGTGCCATTACAATTCTGATGGATCTGCAATCAAGAATAAATACATGTTAATGTTATTTCAAACAGAAAATCTTTTGTGTTTATATCTGTTTATTTGAACTGTGTTCCTGACTTAAAAAATTACTCAATTACTAAAATAATTGATAGCTGCAGCACTATTTTCAATATACTCTTATGATTTGGTATACTCTTAATAGAGTACACTGACAGACCACAAAACTCCTCATTTTACGCAACAAAAATTTTTTGTTGTGATATTATTTTTTTGTATATGTTTTGCACATGAGAAATAAAAGTAAAGGAGTTCTTCAACATAGTTTCTCAAGTTTGATTCCCGCTCTCTCCACAGTTCATTCTGTTGTTGTGTCCTTGGGCAAGACCCTTAACCCACCTTGCCTCCAGTGGTGTTCCAGCTGTAACACTGGTGAAATGATGCTTAATGTAAGTCCCTTTGGATAAAAGCATCTGCTAAATGAATAAATGTAAATGAAAACATAAATATAAAAGTGGTGACCTGCTCCACCTCCTGGTCGTTTTGTGTACATGCTTTAAATAGACACTCTGTGGACTGTGGGCTTTTAAGCACATTGCAGGTGAATCCATTTTTATCCGTTTTATTGGTCAGATGTGCGACCACCATCTGCGCTCTGATTATCCAAAAAAAAAAAAATATGACACACCCTACAGTGTGCTTCCGAGACCAGCGTTATGATCAGGAATTTACGGCTCTTTTTGTTTCTGCCATTAAACATTCTCCATAAATGATAGGATACTGACGTGATAAGTTACCATAAATATCCCGTAAAGAAGCGTAAAAGGGACTTTTGAGTTTTCAGCCCCAGTGCTACCTCTTGGTGTCATAGGGCCTTATTTTCCCAATCAAAACCAAGGTATCTGGTGGAGAATCATTGAGGGGTGTGTCCAAATCTTTTTCCGAATTTTTTACAAATAGGCAGGACTGGTGCAGGTATCAAAAGGCAGGATTTGTGTGATGTGTGTTTTTGTTTTTAACCAATCACAGGGCTTTTCTCCAGTGCAGATCAGATGATTATCATTAAATTAGATATTTATTATTTATTTAGATATATATTTATTTTTTTATTTTAGTCATTGGACAGTGTTATAATGTGTAACAAATTTTTTATTGTTTCATTTATTGTTAACCTTTTAAGCCCGAGCCTGTTTTTTTGGTGTGTCTGTTCGAAAAGGACATGTCCACAGTAAATATCTTCAAATACAAGGTGTATTTCAATAATTCTGGTGTCAAAATAAAGGGGACACTTGTGAGATTTCCCAGAAGGGAAATTTTGAATGTGCAATGGTACAGTTTCAGAATAAATCAAGATGGAAAACTGCAAAATAAACCCAAAAACATATCCGCCTAAATTGATTAATATCCCTTTTAGATGAAGTCTGTTGAAGCTCAAACACTATTTGAAATTACAGCCACACATGTCAACATTAGATGCACCAAATATTATTGTTCTAATGGGACACAAACCAAAACTATTAAGATATTAGTATGAAATGGTCAAGCAGAGTCTCCATTATAAAGAATAGGGCAGAATTTGCATATTTTGGTACCTCCTGTTTTTGTTTGTTGCTGTTTGTTCTGTGTTTGAAAAAAAATGTAAATGGCTTATTTGTTCTTGTAGCTGAGTCTCAGAGATGTGCTGCTTTGCCATCATTTTCTGAGAGTCTGAAACCCAAAAGTCCCCCAATTGGGGTCCATGTGAAAACAGCAGACTGTTAGAAAAATACTATTCAGACAAGCATACACTTTATTATAACTCATTTTATTATAAAGAAAATATATATTTGATCAATATTTTGACAGAATTGGGATTTTTATCCCATTATTTTTATGTCAGGCTTTATATGTGATCACTTTAATTGTGCAAATATTCTGTGACGTCTTTGAACAACCAAACCTACAGCTACATGTCTGGACATGCTCTGCATCAACACAATAGAAGAAAGTTGAGTATTTTATACAGACTACAGTGTTTTAAACTTTTACTTTTCAATTTGGTAGTGGACTAAAGACAGAAGAAAGCCTACAGAGATTATTTTTTACTCACGTAAAAGAAAAAGCTAGTAGCAAAAGTCTTTATTGATCACTGTGTGCTCACTTAAGCATCAAAACAAGCTCTGGAGCATGCTATGTGTGGCAAACAGCACGGGTCTCAGATTGACAGACAGCACAGACAGGTGTTACACCTGTCAGGACTTGGTCCAAACCAATGAGTTTGGGACTATATTTTTATGATGCTCCAAACACAGATCCAAGCTCCCGGTGAGTTTCCTGTGTTTTGTTTCTAATCTAAAGCCCCGCTTTCACCTGGTTTTAAGTTATTTTTTTTTACTCTTTTTCCACCCCAATCATAACATGTATATTTTATTTAGATGCACTGTCCTGGCTGTAGCATAAAGATTTTTTTAAACAGCCCATAATTACCTAAGACAATCGTGCTTCTAGAAATTTTGATTGGCATTAATTTGCTAAATAGCAGATGTGTATAATTTGAGTGTAGTTCAGGTAGTGTGTGACAGGCTGCCACTCCCTGGTTCATGGTTAGTTCTGCTTTTTGATTCTGAACTTCGTAACACAAACCTCACACTTTTAAAACTGAAAACACAAGATTAATGAGCTTGATGTGTTTTAGATAAACCTGCTGCAAGTGCAATGGCAGATGTTGTCGTTAGAGTCTGTATAGTCATTCCCAATCGCACATTTCATTGTAATTTTATAAACTTAAATAGTCGAAGTGTTAAAAAAAACAACAATATTAAGTTATTTACAAATTAAGATATTGTGTTTTTTTTTTCTTTTTTTAATCAAGTGGGTCATAAAATGATGCTACCATTTCATACAGGACTAGCAGTAGTATACAGCTTTGGTAACACTTTTGAGTATGGGACACATTTTATTGTAAATTTATCAGGGTTTCCCATATGTTCATTAATTTGTGGCGGCCTGCCACAGTATCGATGCGGCCGCTACGGATTGCTTTTCAGTTTTTTTACTATTTAATTTGGGTAAAGTTGTATTTTATTGTAGATCTGCGCGCAGCTTGCTCCCTTCCAGAGACAATGTCCCTTCTCTACCTCTCTCGCAAACTGTCAAATGGAGGAGGATCAGCGAATAGCTCCTCCTCTTCGAGCACGATCTGAATCAAAGCACGAGCGTCCAAGAAGAAGAAGAAGCATGCGTTGGAGGACAGATTGTTTCCGGTGCTCGGAAGATTCCAGAATCAATCCGGAGTTGAATGGTTAGTAATAAACACTTTTGCACAACATAACTCTGAGAAGTCAGTCTATGTAAGTTGTCGCGTTTCCATTACAGAATGAGATTCTCGCAACATTTTGATGTTAGGCCCATGTTATGCAACTAAAATGTAATTTTTTCCATCTCGCGATCAATCGTTCCAAAAATCATGGCAACGGACGCTGGTAGGTTTATTTATATATATATATATATATATATATATCTCACAGCCACCGCACTAGACATTATTATTATTAATATTAATGTAAAAAGACGTAAGTTAGGCCTAAGCGTGTTAATTAATGACAAGGAAAGAGCCTTATACTGTGAGCAGCACATATGAGGTATTTTCTCGCTCATTTCTTCTCCGAGGTCTTGGCATTTCTAATTAGTCAGTAACGTTATTCCTCTAATTATTTTGTCTTTTATAAATTAAAGAAGTCTTGTAATCTGTTCAAACACACCGCGCTTAAATTGTAAACGCGCTTGTAAACAGTCAGTTGACTGTAAATGTGCAAAAACTGTTTCCATTGCAGTTTTGCAAAATATTTTCACCTCACGCAAGCTTAAAACCTTTTTTGCAATAAATGGGAGTCTTTTTTGCGAAATTTACATGTTTCCATCGAGCTTAATTTTCAATTTCCGCGATTTGAAGGGTAATGGAAACGCATTAGCAAGCATTAAGGAACCTAGCTAATAATTAGCTGTTTACATGAGAATAACAGTTACAGCATGTAACTTATACATAATGTTAACACGCTGTTCATTTTATTTATTTTAGTGCATTTTGTGGTAATTTTTTTTTTTTTTTGCACTGTCCTTAGGTGAAAACAGACCTCAGAAATCAGTTGCAAGAAGAACACCTGGTTGCTTGTTTGAGGATCTCAATCAATGGACCCTGTCCTGAGGCCTTCCCTTATGATAGGGCATTGGAGTATTTTTTCAAAAAGCCGTGAAAAATTAAATGTCAAAACAATAGTCCAAGATTTGTAGCTAGTCTGTGGAGCAGTCAGCGTAGCAATGTCTGTTATGTAAATATGTGCGTGTCAATAAAAATGACATGAACTATTTAACCCTTTTTGTTGTCGTCATTTAAATATATTAAAATATTACCCCCACCACCACCACCATTACAGATCAAATCTAATTCTGTGGGAAACACTGTTTATGCATGACTCGTGTAGTTATTAGTACATGTGTAGGGTTAAGGTTTAGGGGCCTTCGGTTAGATGAAAATATAATAACATCATTCCTGTTGCTCCATTGGCCTTTTACGATAACTACTTTTTGTTGCGTGATATATTGCACCAGAATTATTTGTGATAAACAATATTATTATGTTGTTAAAAACTATTTGCGATGTTTCCTCAGGGCAAAGTGTGTTGACTCTTTTATTTGCTCTGCTTATTAAGCTGAACTGTGGACCCACCAACAGATATCAATATCAACAGAAGGACAAGAGATAATTTATTATCACAAGTCATGTTGCCAGCACCACCAGGTCCTGTAGATTCATCCTCTACAACATTAAGAAAATTAGACCTTTCCTTTCAGAGCACTCTACGTAAATCCTAGTTCAGGCTCTTGTCTTGTCCAGACTGGATTATTACAATGCTCTTCTGGCTGGACTCCCTGCCTGCACAGCCAAACCTCTGCAGCTGATTAAGAATGCAGCAGCAAGTGTGGTCTTTAAAGAACCAAAGAGAGCGCACGTAACTCCTCTCCTCATTAGGTTACACTGGCTCCCGGTTGATAGCCTGGTTCTACCAGACTCTCGTACATTTCATTTGTACAGAGAGTCTGGCCTCGCTCCATTGACAAGCGTTTACTTCCTTGAATGCGGGAACTCTGTTGAAGTTTAAAACTATTGGATCTGCCCAGAGTCACAGGATCTGCCATAGCCAATCGCTAACGTGTGGTCGTGACGTATGTCATGCGCCGAAACCGACTGGAAACAACAAGTCACTCCCTCTGTTCGCTGATTGGTCCTACAAAAAATTGATTTCTAGAAACCTAAGAATATACAGCGATCCCAGACTAAGTACTAAAGCGAAATGAAATTGAGCGGAAGTACGTAGGAGGGCGGAGCCAGGCTACCCGGTTGATGCACTCATTAAGTTCAAAGCTATGCTCTTGGCCTACAAGACCACCACTGGCTCCGCCCCCTCATATCTTCACTCACTGATACAGACCTATGTTCCTACCAGATCCCTGCGTTAAGAAACGCCTGAAAACACATCTCTTCCGTCAACACCTGACTGACAAACACTGAACTCTACTTCCATTCTATCGATTCCTTTTCCTAAAAAAAGATAAAAATTCTCTCCTCTCCTTAGCTTTGTATACTGTGCTAGGTTCTAACTGACTAGTTTTTGGTGCACTTATGCTTTTTGCTACCATGTGTTGGTGAAATTACTTCCATTGTGTTCCTCACTTGTAAGTCGCTTGACTAAATGTAAATGTAATATTCTATATTTATATCATGATTTGTTTGATACCTTCACTGCTCTACCATCATTTAACAAACCAGGATTTACACTGTGTTTAATTTGAACGAATAAAATTACAGTAGTAATACAACAACATCTCATTATCAAAGCTCACCTAATATAGATCATATTGGTGAGTAAATGCACTTGTCTGGGTCTCCATGGTAACGCTCAGAGGGAGGAGTTTGTGAAACTCCAACAAACTGTTGCTCTTAAAGTTAGCTTTCCTTAAGCTCACTGCTACAACAGGCTGCTTTCTGAAACAACTTAAAACAGACCAAACAGCAGAATATATTGCTCTCTATCTTCATTTCCTCTGACTCGTCTGCCCGCATGTGAGCATGCAGCTGAAGCTCAGCCCCTGTCGGCTCATCTCAGAGCAGAGAGAACAGCAACATCTGACGCTTTGTACTCAATAAATGGTAAACTAAAACTCATCACAAAACATTCCTGTCAGTCCATATTAGATTATTCCCCATCTTTTTAGTAAAAGTGTGTAGCCTAGTGAGCATCTCTGCATATAGGGTCATGGCTGAGTGACTGGGAGAGGGAGACTTCATTGCCGCAGCGGCCGCCACATATCGCCTGATAGGTTGATAAATCAAATATTGCGACAGGCTTAGTGCTACATGAGATTTTAATGCATTAGTCATGCATTAATTAATGAATTCATGCATTGGTTATGGATAAAAGGTGCCCCCTACTCTAAAGTGTTACCACAGCTTTTTATACACACCCAAGTATTGGACTGGTACTCGGTATTGATACCTACCCTGAGCCCAAGTATCGGTATTTGATTGGAAAGAGAAAAATGGTATTGTGACAATCATACCTAAAACCATTCCTGGTATTGCTTTGCTAATAAAATAAATGGCTTACCCTGTTTGCACTAGAGTAGGCAAAAGTTCCACATTCTTCTTCTGCAGTAAATGTCTTCAGCTCATCTCTGTCTTTCATCTTAAAAGAATTTTTTTTCAAAGCAGAGAAAGCTGTTTGTAGGTGTGGGTGGTTATCGCTCATTCTTTATCTGCTCCTTCCAACACTTTGGAAACTGACCTTTTGATGCTTACGCAGATACAAACGGCAAACTCCAAATAATAAAGGTTAATAGAAAGGTTCTTTCAGTGAAGCAACTGTGGTTTCTATGGCATTCAATCTAAACACTTTAAGGCTGACAAGTGTCATAAATGTTGGAAATCTTTCAGCTTTTACTTAGTGTGCTCTTATTGATGTTTGTCCCTAATTTGTATTCTGTTTCCTGTCCCCTTTAGTCTGCAGATGAGTTAGAAGTAATGGTAAGCTTTTTCCTAATTCCTTCACTTCCATTGTTTTTTTCTACGGTGGTCCGCATGCAAACAAAATGTGTCTTTTTAAGTTCTTTTTAATGGTCTTTATATTTTCAATGTATGAAATGGTGACTTTTGCATTTGTGAATTTTAGGGATGTCCACGATGTACCGTGGACATCCTGCTGGGCTAGACTTCAGTCACCCGCAACCCTTAACGGGACTAAGCGGTAATAAATGAATGAATGAATGAATGAATTTTAGGGATGTAAGAATTGACTTTTGATTCGATTGACAATTCTAATCTCACAATTTGATTTTGTCAAAATTTTCTATTATTAAATGAGTTGAGGAAAATGTGAATGTGAAGAAGTGCTTTTTTATTATTTTACAAATCAGGGCTTCGGACAGACTCTTTTCATCACCGTCCTAAGACTGGTCCAAAAGCCACCACCAACCGTCCCTAAGTGAATGTCAAATGTTCCTATATATATTTAAAATATAGGCCAATGTTTGTCTATTTGTAAGTTTATAAATAAACCATTAATAAAATCCAATTCTACATGCGTTTACATACAATTTAATTAGCTTGTTAAGTCCGCGACCGGTCAGTGCAGCAGCAGTGGAGAGACACACAGTGAGCGAGTCTTTTGCTAAAGTGGATTTGTTTATGCTGCCACACCTCTGATTTAAATGAGGATGAGACTTTCTTAATGTCCACATCCACACTCTCATCGTCACGCTAGAAACTGTTTACAACAACTTGTTGGAGTGAGTTTGCAGTAGAGCAAACATGAATACGTATATAAATACAATGAATTCAACTGCTCAAGGTTAATCGTTACATTCCTAATGAATTATATTAAGACTATTTTGTTCCTCATAGTTGTTGGCATCATACTTTGTTTATTTCTTTAATGTCCTCCAATCTAAATGGGACTTTCGTATTTTTTATTTTATACTTTTGTTTGTGTGAATGGTGTATTTGTGTTGCGACTTTTTATTGTGACTTGCATTTTGGTTGTGACTCTTGTTATGCATCTCATACTTGCTGACATCACAATTTATTTTTTTTTCATAAATCTGTGAATTTAAATTTTTGCCTTTTGTTGCCTTTTTAATACTTGCTAAATGCAATCTGACTTCTACTTATTTCTAAAATCTGTCTCTGTGACCTTTGTTTGGCATTTTATTCATGATTATTTTTATTTATGTATTTATAATCTGGCTTTTGTATTTTTAATTTGACTTTACAATTATTATTATTATTATTAAATTATTTGATTGGGACTGTGCATGTTAATGAACATACATGAGCCACATGAATGTAAACATGCCAGATTGTAGCCTTAGGTTAATTTCCATCCGTTGTCCCAACATTCTCACATCATACACCAGAGCTCTGTCACTGGAGGCAAGGAGGGTTAAGTATCTTACCCAAGAACACAACGACAGTATGAACTGTGGGGAGAGCGGGAATCGAAATGTCAACCTTCCAGTTATAGGTCAACCGCTCTACCACTGGGGCTCAGTGGTAGAGCGGTTCTTTCTTACCTTCCAAATCTAATTCTTTAAAAAAAAAAAAAGTTTTAAAATATTTTTGATACAACTTTTGATACACTTTGGTTTTGCTTAGTTTCATTGGCAGCTTTTGTTTTGGTTGAGCCTTTTTGGCCACTATAACTTTTTAACCTTTGCTGAGTTTTTAATAGTTTATTATTCTCAGTCATAGACTAGAAAGTCACAATTAAAGTAATAGAATCATTTTCTGTAAAAAAAAAAAAAAAAAAAAAGCTTTAATTTAAATCTTACTTAAAAACAGTATTTTATTTCTTTCTATGCTGGTTTTTCACCTTCATTAATTGCACCTTCACAGACATCTATGTTTGCATCTTTTTCCTTAACTATTTTATTGACACAAAGCACTAAATAGTTTAACAATTCCAAAGTGCACAAGGTTGAGAAAAGCAAAAACCTCACTGCAGCGTCCTTCAGCCTTAGATGAAAATGTACCCACAGTATTCTTTTTTTTTTTTCTAAAGCAAGAACAGAATATCCCTTAACCTTTTACAAATACATGAAATGGTTTCATCAACTGCAGTCATTCTTTTGTCACACTTTCAAATACTAAAACATTTCTCCAAAGGCTTGTCATTTTTCCAAGTTACTGCATTTTTTTATTTTCCCTTTTGTGTGACTGCCAAAGAACGATCAACATTTTTGATTTAATGAAGTTAATTCATTTATTAGTCAGAATATTGAGTTAAGAGTAAACTGACTAATTACACATGGACGTCTGAATAGTTCTCTATTGTTCTGCCTTCATCTACTCCGCAATAGTGTCTTTTTTCTACACCCACAAGAAGTCTTTGTTATTCTCCTCAGTCTCGTCATTCAGTGTATTGTTTATGGGGATGCTTTTTTATTTTATTTTTTTCTTCTGCACATGCATGTGTTATACCGTCTGTGCCAAAATGCTCTGTGGTGAGATGGCGTGTGCTGTAATTTTCTTTTGGCGACACAGGCCAAATAGATGGATTTGAGGCATGGTTAGATAAAACGGAATAGCAGCAGATTCTCAGAGGTATAATTTAAGGCTCGTCAAATGCGGTTTCTAGCATTTTAGATGTTCTCTGAAGCTTGCAGGGAGCATTAATAGCAAACTAATTTTCACATCTGGGTCAACATCTAGATGTTTGTGTGATTGGCTTTTTATCATTTATTTTCTTTTATTATATCTTTAATCTTTTCTTTTATTATATATTTATATAATTTCTTTATCTCTGTGTGAATCATTAGGTGAATTTTTCCAAAATGGAAGATACTGAACTTTGCACTACATTTAATTGTTGTACACAAAACTATTTAGCTTTCTGTGCTAATACTATATCATACTATATTACACCATTTCATATCCTTGTAAACGTACCATATCATTCCATGTAATACTATAAACCTACCCTTCCATATCATAGCAAACTATATCATATCATATCCCACCTAAAGAATTATTAGGAAGACCATGCTAATACTGTGTTTGACCCCCTTAAACTGCCTTAATTCTACGCGGCATTGATTCAACAAGGTTTTGAATACATTCTTTAGAAATGTTGGCCCAAATTGATAGGATGGCATCTAGCAGTTGATGGAGATTTGTGGGTACATGGTGGTCATAAAGGGATGGACATGATCAGAAACAATGCTCAGGTAGGCCGTGGCATTTAAACAATGCCCAATTGGAACTTAGGGGCCTAAAGTGTGCCAAGAAAACATCCCCCACACCATTACACCACCACCACCAGCCTGCACAGTGGTAACAAGGCATGATGGATCCATGTTCTCTTTCTGTTTACGCCAAATTCTGAATCTACCATCTGAGTGTCTCAACAGAAATCGAGACTCATCAGACCAGGCAACATTTTTCCAGTCTTAAGGCCCGTACACACCGGGACGAATATTCGCGCGTGTTATTCGCCAGCATTTTTCAACGCGTTTTTTGTGTTCACACCCATGCGATTTTTGCTGACGATGAGCCGAGTGAACATTCAAATTCATTCCCTGACATTAGATGGCGCTTAATGTAAAACAGAAATACCCCGGGCGGCAGTGGCTCAGTGGTAGAGCGGCTGTCCTTCAACCGAAAGGTAGTAGGTCGATTCCCGCTCGCCCCACAGTTCATACTGTCGTTGTGTCCTTGGGCAAGACACTTAACCCACCTTGCCTCCAGTGTCCATAGCACTGTTGTATGAATGTGTGTGACTGTAGAGGTGTGTTTGGTGGTGGTAGGAGAAGGTTGTGAGCGCCGGTTGTGTGGCTGCCCCCCTCTCTGTCTGCCCCAGGAGTGAATGTAATGGGGGAGTGGAAGCTCCATGTAAAAACACTGTTGTAAAGCACTTTGTGATAATTATCTGAGAAAGGTGCTATATAAATAAATTACTTAAATAATTACTTACACAAGGTGGCGCTGCGCAACTTTACGCTTCTGACACTGGCTTTTCACTCAGAAGAAGAGAGCAAGTAATTTTTGTAATCGATGTCGCATTTGTCATAAGTTCTTTGTGTTCCGACACCAACGAGACCAGCAGCTCTACATTCATCTTGCCTTGCATCTTCTTTGTTTTATTTATAAAATATAGATCGTAAATAAAGGTACTCGTACTTGGCGTATATCTTCTCCCCGTTACGTATGTGTGCTCTGCAAGACCGTTTTGTGTTTGAGTGCCCCCAAGTTGTGTTTTACTGTAACTTCAGAAGCTCCAAACACGTGAGCAAAAGCGCTAATCTCATTGGTCGTATAGTTTTTGACGCGGTGCGTCAAACCAATAAAACGGACCCGAGGCGTTTTTTAAAAACTGATGCTTTTACGCGCGGCGTTTTTCACGTCGGTTTGAACACTCACATTGGTGCCCATTGTTTAGTCGCGAGTCGTTAAACGTCGACGAAATTCGTTCCGGTGTGAACAGGCCTTTAAACTGTCCAATTTTGTTGAGCTCGTGCAAATTGTAGCCTCCTATTCCTATTTGTAGTGCAGATGAGTGGTCCCCGGTGGGGTCTTCTGCTGTTGTAGCCCATCCGCCTCAAGGTTGTTTGTGTTGTGGCTTCACAAATGCTTTGCTGTATACCTCGGTTGTAAAGAGTGGTTATTTCAGTCAAAGTTGCTCTTCTATCAGCTTGAATAAGTCAGCCCATTCTCCTCTGACCTCTAGCATCAACAAGGCATTTTCGCCCACAGGACTGCCGCATACTGGATGTTTTTCCTTTTCACACCATTCTTTGTAAACCAGAGAAATGGTTGTGTGTGAAAATCCCAGTAACTGAGGAGATTGTGAAATACTCAGACCGGGCCGTCTGGCACCAACAACCATACCACGCTCAAATTTGCTTAAATGACCTTTCTTTCCCATTCTGACATTTAGTTTGGAGTTCAGGAGATTGTCTTGACCAGGACCACAGCCCTAAATACAGTGATTGGTTGATTAGAGTCTTACATTAATGATAAATTGAACAGGTGTTCCTAATAATGCTTTAGGTTAGTGTACATACCTTACCATACCAAATGGTTCACACTAAGTATAATTCACAATTTCCACCAATATGAACCCTAATGGTAGCAGTGTAGCCTTCTTTAACCAGATTAATAATAATAATAATAATAATAATAATAATAATAATAATAATAATAATAATAATAATAATAAATAATCTAATTTTGAAATAACAAAAGATAATACCGGCATAGACATCTCTCCATAGTGCTGATTATTATTTGAGTAAGGCCCTATTTAGTCAATTGTTGCATTTTTAAATATAAGTAAACAACAACCAATATAATATGGTAAAGTTTGTTGTTTAAACTTACAAAATTAAAAAACAACTTTTACATGCAAGGTGGAAACTAAAAAAACTAAGGATGACAAAAAAATAATTTACATGAACACTAACATAATTCTAAATCTTTTAATCAAGTCATTATAAGGTAGTTTTATTGTTCTTCTTTTCTGCAGCACACTTTGTGACATTCCAACTCCCTGTTTCTAAGATACTGTTTCCACTCAAGGACTCTATGAATACTTTCTCATCTATCTCTGTGGAGTGGTGAGATTTTTGTGTGTTCTGCTTTGCTCAAAGCATCTACAAATCCTGTGATACAATACACTATCATATTTATGCATGTGTACTTTGAGTTTTTTTTTTTTTTTTTTTTACACTTTATATAAAAATGTATTATTGCTCAAGCATTATAATAAATCATGTATTTATATGTTAAATTAAAAGTATTGTAGCAGAAGTTTCTGGGAGACCCATACCCTGTAGTTTAAATAGACATACCATTAATGCTGGTATTTCTGTGTATATCTTGCAGGCTCTGAAGCTACAGAAGAAAGACTCCCAGCTGAAAGCATTGGAGGCCTTTTACAAATCACAGATTGCACAACTGGAAAAGAGGGTACTTTACACATGCACTTACACAAGACTTGCAAAAGAGTCGTTATTTATACAGTGGCAAGGAAAAGTAAAATAACCTTTTGGAGTTTCACGTTTTTTTTTTTTTTTGTTTTTTTTTAAGTTTGTCTTTAAAATGTGATATTTATCTAAGTCAAAGGGGTTGACAAACATAATGTGTCTAAAAATAATTACACAAAAAAAATCTCAAGTCTTTATTGAGAACAACCAAAAAAACCTAGTGCTTGTGAAGAAAAGTATGTGAACCCTTAAGTTAACGATCTCAATTAAACACCTGGAGTCTAGTATATGTATAGTATAATATGTTTAGAGATGTGGAGCTACATTGACTGATTAAAAACTCCTCAAACTTTCAGAGATTGCTCCGCACAAGGGGGCTTCAATCAAGAGTTGTTGCTTTACATAAAGCTAGAAAGGGTTACAGTCTACAGTTAGGCCAAACAATCTACAACACATCTATCAATCTACAAAGGCAGGTCTACACTGTACAATTTTTTTTAGTCTTATAAGATTTGTACAAGCCACACTCACAACGTAAAATAAGTAAATCGTAATCTACTCCATATTCACTGAGTGATCAAATAAACGTTGAGTCATGGTGTCATTGGCCTCTGTCCAAGTTGTCATGGCTACATTGAGTTGTAAGTTAGTGCTTACCATAGCGGCTGACGCTGTCCTCTGTATTTGAGTCCCAAATATAAGTTGCACTTCGTTTCTTCTTTTGTTGTCCCTGTGAGGACATGCTAATGAGTACATAATTTCCTGGGCACATTCATATTTGTTATTTGGCTGACAAAGATTGTAGGGGCAGCGAGAGGCAGACACATTATGCAACGATTCCTCAAAACACTTTTGACACTGCTTGGTAGCCCATCTGTCGCAGCTACTCTTTGGTCGTAAGATGGTTCTATCTTTCATCTTTGTCCATGCCTCACTGTAAGATGTATGACCACCGTTTTTGAGCTACATAGGCCAGTTTTTCCCATGACAAAGCATTTTCTGTCCGTGACTGTCAAAATTGTACAGTGTAGACATGGACTATGCAACGTTCTGCTTACAGTCTTGGTGTAAATTATTACACCAAGACCAAGGCATTAGAAATGGGACACCCAGTTACTAACAGAGGTAATTTTTCAGTAACAGAGTGATCTAATTAATTACTTTTCCCATTGTTGTAACGGCGTTATCATTACTGCAAATGTAAAGTGTCGCGTTACTACAATTGGGTTGAATAAAGCGCGAGGTGTCATGCTTTGGCTACACATCAGCAGCTTCTGGAGAGAGCAGAGGTGGAGATGAGGTCATCGTTGCAAAAGGAATGATTGGCTGACGCCGTGTCACTGCACGCGCTGACTTCCACTAAACACAAGATAGCGTCAGTGACAATGGCGATGAGCCGGGGAAATTCAAAGGTAGCATTGTCAAACTGGGAGTACCGGCACTACTTCTCGTTAATTGAAATTAAAAGCAAGAATGTTTCTGTAACATGCACGCTATGTCCAGGAAAAAAGACTTTATCCACGTCTGCCTCAAGCAACTCAAATCTTATGAAGCACCTCACATCCACACATGCTAACATGACACTGCTAAACCAACCCCAAAGGCAGCTATAGCTCCAGCGAAGGAGACAAAACAAGCAACGCTCAGTTTTTCTGCTCAGCAACAGGAGACCAAGCCCGAACTGAACACATTGATTGCAAGGTACTGTATGTTGTAATCAATGTTAGTTGTTAGATGAAAGGAATATTTTAGTATAGATTAATGTGTGACTGTAGTGAATAAATAATTGATATGTAAAACGTCTTTGGAAAAGCGCCATATAAAATGTATATAATAATAATAATTTATATAATTATTATTATTATTATTATTATTATTATTCCTTATCACTGAGAATGAACAACATTTTAATCTACAGAGAGAGTTGGATTGTGTTCTGTTTATTGTGCCATAATTTACAATACAGAGATTTGCACAAATGGCCAGATCTCCCTTTGTTTCTTTTTACCCAAGTTTTTGTGTGTCTTAATTTTGCACTTGAATTTTATTTTCAATATTTTTTTTTATGTTTTTATTCCTATGCATATCATGTAGACTGCAATCTATTGAGTTAAAATAAATACCAAATGTTCTAAAATACTGTATAATGTTTTTATTCTTTGGCAGTTAATATAAACATCTTTGATATTAAAGATGTTATAAACGTAATAGCGTTTTAGAACATAAAAAATTTAACGAAGTAAGATGACCAACACTGGGGACACCCCTACACATGTAAACGCATGGATGTATAATAAGATTTTAAATATTATGATGATGATATAAATATGATATATTTTGTACCCACAATATAATAATGAGGTTTGATAAATGAAGTTAATACATCCATGGGTAGTCATCTCAGCATATGGAAAGTTTCTTGCCGAGTATTTTGACTTGTTTTTTTTTTTTCTCCTGACCTGGTCACAGACATGAGACATGAGAATAATGTTGCAATGACCACAAAAAAAAAACTGTTGTGATCAATCAAGGTAACCCTAACCCTAAACAATGATTTTTCATAAACTTTTCAAGGAGAAAACAGATTAGTACATATGAGTTGAAGATTAAAGCAAGATGAGTTGTTATTAATAATGATAATTATTGCTGAAATTCTTTACAGCCATTGTGCCGGTGAATGCACTGGTTGCCATAATATTATAACAGTAGGTCACATACAGTAATATTGTGATAAACTGCATACAGCATTTGTAAGTGGTTGAAAAGGGAAGAGGGATTAAAGGCGGCTCAAGCTTCTCCAGTGAGCCCTTTGCCATTCTTTCGTTTCCTTTCATGTGTCTGACATTTACCGGGCCAAAAAGGTGTGGAGCCGTTAGTCTGCAGTTAAGTCTGAGCCTCAGCGGGTTCCACCAGGACGGACCTTTAGCGAGGCTCTCCGGAGAAAGCACTTCACTTCTCAAATGGACCAGACCTTTAGAAATGTACCTTGTGTATTATGCCAAGTTAACCAGGCCTGTGCATGAGTGTTCTCTGAACGGGTTTGGAGTCGCACAGCAGATGGAGTCACACAGGACAGTCTGCAATGTCACTCTTTTCTTCAATTTGTTTGGTGTTGACTTTGCACTCAGTCGTTCTTCAAGTAACTCTTCAAGTAAGTTTTTTCAGTTCGAAATACCTACGTTTTTAGGGAAATGTATTGAAATGCCTTTCTAGTCTGTCTTCTTTGTTTGACTAGGTTAACAACATCCATCTATCTTTGCCAAACAGTCAAAAATCAAATCATATTAATAAATAAATAAATAAATAGTTTTTTTATTTATTAAAATGTGCTTCAGGGTGCACGTGGCAGAGTGGTTAGCACTCCTGCCTTACAGCAAGAAGGTCGTGAGTTCAAAACCCGGCCGACTCCGATCTTTCTGTGAGGAGTCTGCATGTCCTTCACGAGTTACCGTGGGTTCTCTCCGGGTACTCCGGCTTCCTCCCACCGTCCAAAGACATGCATGTATAGGTTAATCGGCAACTCTAAAGTGTCCCTAGTGAATGAATGTGAGAGTGAATGGTTGTCTGTGAATGTAGTAAACTACTTTTGTTAGAATGCTGTACCTTAGCTTGCTAGATTTCTCTTGTGGGTATCTTTAGTGCAGTGAATTTAAATTTAATGTAGAGTAACTGGTAGCTTAGCTCACTATATTTTCCAAATAATTTGCCAAACACTGCTCTTCACATGTAGCGGACGCAATAAAAACATAATAAAAGCTGGAGCTACTGTCGCCAGTGCTGAAAGTGAAAAGGATGAACAGCCCTGGCCTCATTTCGCTAACACACAGAACTACTGTAGGGATTAGTTTAAAAAGTTTTATGTTGTGAAAAACAAAATTTATAAATCAGGCATTTATGCATTGTTGCACCGCTGGCCCGATGCATAGAGTTGCAAAATGGCTGACAAACAACCTGAAGCAGGTAGTTGCAAAATAAAATCTCCTTCTGATGTATATGAGAAGAGGAGAAAAACGGCTGAAGAGCTAAACAAAACCAGAGAGTGTCTTGGGGATTCTTTTTCACCATGGCATGCTTTGAAGACACAGAAAGGGCTCCCTACAGTCTAGTCTGTTGCCAGATTTCTGCTGGACTTGTAAATTTTGCTAATTTTCTGGTGAAAATATTTGATTTTTGGGAGTTTGGGAAAGACACAAACTTGTATTTTGACACTATAAAGCAACAGGCGGTTTGGTAATGGTACGAGTAATAGTGAAAATACTGTTAGACTCCCACTATTACTCGTATCAAACTGCCTGTTCATATCTTTCCCAAACTCCCATTTTTCTATGTATACTAAGTTATGCTACTCAGATATTATAACCAACAATTCAAAGCGGTGAGTCCGACAATTGTAAATCCCCTAAGGCAACAAAGCGAATGCCTGTTGTAAACAAACTTGTTCCAATGCTCATGCATAAGATTTGGGAGGCGTTCACTCTAAACAAGCTGTGAAGGAGGGGGACTGTTCTTACGCATGCGCTCATTTCAAAAACATAGTAACATTCGGTTTCTCAGCTATCGAAAACATTCTCGGTAACACTTTTAAGTACAAAATAATAAGACCTCCGTGGCCGTTTTAAGTGTGTCTTTTGCTGCTTCCAATTTCATTGGTGTTGAGTTCAAACAACAGAAGGCCACAGACCCTCTTCTAACCTAATGTGTATTTCTATTCTGATTGAGTCAGCATGAATAAACATTTATTACCCTGATGAGGAGTTGGTGGCCACATTGCTCACACACGGATGCCCTGGTGTCAGATGCTGCGCTGTTTGTGTTTGTCTCATTAGTAACAGGCTGGGTTTGCAGAGCGACTGAAGACTGGCAGCTCGGCATACGGGCACCGCAAGCTGTGTTTGCCGTCAAGCTTAGAATGTTTGTTGGCAGACCTCGGTTTGTGGGCATGTGATGGAGCGGCAGACTCACGAGGAGCCACTGTATATTCAGATGCATTAGCACTGTAAATGTATGCACGGACGTGTGTGTTTTCACATAACGCACCCGAAGCCACATAAACCCACAGTTTGAGTTTGTTTGATGGCCTAAAATGAGCTCATTACTTGTGTGTTGTTCAAATTGCTGGAATGAATTTTGAATCTTTCGAAGTGAATCAAAAGTCAGGACAACCTAAAAGGAAAGTGGGAGCGTTGTTTTACTCTTTGCATGACCTTGTCATTATTGGACTGTAATGCTCTTGTCACACAGTCCTGTTTTTGCACTAGTTTAAAACGGTTAAATATCATGCTGTTTAATTTGACAATGAGGCTATGGTTCAGAGTGCACGTGGCAGAGTGGTTAGCACTCCTGTCTCACAGCAAGAAGGTCATGAGTTCAAAACCCGGCCGAATCAAACATTCTCTGCCGTCTACGGTCTTTCTGTGAGGAGTCTGGATATCCTCCGCGTGTTACTGTGGGTTCTCTCCGGGTACTCCGGCTTCCTCCCACTGTCCAAAGACGTGCATGTATAGGTTAATCGGCAAATCTAAAAGTGTCCCTAGTGACTGAATGTGAAAGTGAATGGTTGTCTGTCACTGTCTCTCTCTACATGTCAGCCCTGCGACCATCTGTCCACTGTCCAGGGTGGACCCCGCGTCAGGCCCAAAGCTGCTGGGATAGGCACCAGTCACCCGCGACCCCTAACAGGACAAAGAGGTAGAAAAATGACTGAGGCTATGGTTCAAGTAAGAGTGAGAAACAGGCACCACCAAATGAAGTACCATTGATACTGAAATGAACGAGAAATTCAGTCAGCACAATATAAAGCTAATTCATTATTATTATTATTACTTATATTATTAGGTTTGTGTTGCTAGCATAGTTTTTTTTGTTTACATAGCCATCTCGCTAATGGCTATGTAACTATACTATGGGTGTATAACCCTCTGTACCCCAACAGTGCAGGACAATTGTTTTAATAAAAATAAGATTGTTATTTTTTTGGATGTAGCGTAGTCACCAGCTGTTTGAATGTTGACTGCAGAGTCCTTGTAGATCACACAGAAGTCTTTATTTACAGCTCCCAGTCAGTCCGCTTAAATCTGGTGGTTTTGTCCATATTCTCCTAGAACATGTCTGGTGTTCTTCCAGGGATCTGCTGTAGCCACTCTTCCAGTTTGGGGGTCACTGTTCCGAGTGCTCTGATGACCACGGGCACCACTGCCGCCTTCACCTTCCCTGTCTTTTCCAGCTCTTCCCTGATCCCTTGGTATTTCTCTAGTTTCTTATGTTCCTTTTTCCTGATGTTGCAATCACTTGGTATTGCCACATCAACCACAAAGGCTTTCCTCTGCTGTTTGTCCACCACCACGATGTCTGGTTGGTTAGCCATTACCATTCTGTCAGTCTGGATCTGGAAGTCCCACAGGATCTTGGCTCGGTCATTCTCTACCACCTTTGGAGGTGTTTCCCACTTTGACCTTGGGGTTTCCAGTCTGTACTCCGTGCAGATGTTCCTGTACACTATGCCAGCCACTTGGTTATGGCGTTCCATGTATGCTTGCCCTGCCAGCATCATACACCCTGCAGTTAAGTTCTGGATTGTCTCAGGGGCCTGTTTGCACAGCCTACACCTTGGGTCTTGTCTGGTGTGGTAGATCTGGGCCTCTATTGCTCTGGTGCTCAGGTCTTGTTCCTGTGCAGCAATGATGAGTGCCTCTGTGCTGTTCTTCAGTCCGGCCCTTTCTAGCCATTGGTAGGATTTCTTGATATCAGCCACTTCATTAATGTGTAACCAGTTCATTTATTACTTTATTATAATTACACAAAATTGTCGTTTTACTTATCATTGTGTTGTATATACCTGGTGTTTTGAATTGCTGTGCTGTCTTGGTCCTCCAGCCACTCCTTCTGCATTTTGTTTCTTCTTCGTGTGTTACCTTCAGTGCATTGTTATAAATCCCAGTGTCACGACTTCCTTCCCTTTTGAAAATCCCGTGTTGGGAAGAGGTCAGTCATCTTTTGTCATCTTTTGTAATCCTTTGTTTTAAGTGTCCTCTTGTTATTATTTTATCTTTATTTATCACTGTTGTTCTATTGTAGTTGTTTTTAAGTCTATATTGACCACTTATGTCATGTTGATGTTTTGTTTTATTGATGGGAAAATGCGGTGGGTGCTAATTAAATTAATTTCCTTTGTAGTTTGGGCTGGTCCGGATTGTGGCACATGTTGATTGTGTTATTTTCATGTTGACCAGGTATGTTTTCTTAAGTCCTTTTGAAAATCCCGTGTTGGGAAGAGTTTGGGCTGGACCGGATTGTGGCACATGTTGATTGTGTTATTTTCATGTTGACCAGATTAAAGAGTCTTCGAACGATCACCTGTGTCCAGTGATTCCCGAATGCACCATAGACAATTAAAATCGAAACAACGCAGAGTTGCACCGGTGTTCCGGTGGTACATCCCATGTAGGGGTTTGTCCTCCCATGATGGTCCCTCCTCCAGCTCCTCTTCCGCTGTTCCCCATTGCCTGAGACATTCACTGAGCACGTCATCTGTTGGGGCCTTATCCTTGATGTACTTGTGGATCTTGGATGTTTCATCCTGGATAGTGGCTCTCACACTCACTAGTCCACGGCCGCCTTCCTTACGGCTAGTGTACAGTCTCAGGGTGCTGGATTTGGGATGGAACTCTCCATACATGGTGAGGAGCTTTTGTGTCTTAACGTCTGTGGTCTGTATCTCTTTCTTTGGGCACCTTATTATTCCTGCAGGGTATCTGATCACTGGCCGGGCATAGCTGTTTATTGCCCGTGCCTTGTTCTTGCCATTGAGCTGACTTCTTAGGACTTGCCTTACTCGTTGGAGGTATTTGGCAGTTGCTGTTTTCCTTGTTACCTCTTTAAGGTTGCCATTTGCCTGTGGTATTCCAAGGTACTTGTAACCATCCTCAATGTCTGCTCTTGTTCCTTCTGGGAGTGAGACCCCTTCTGTGAGGACTACCTTCCTTCTCCCTCTCTTTGTCAACATTCGACTACACTTCTCAAGCCCGAATGACATCCCAATGTCAGAGCTGTAGATCCTGGTGGTGTGGATCAGTGAGTCGATGTCCCGCTCGCTCTTAGCATATAGCTTGATGTCATCTATGGCCTCAAGGGTGGTTTTCCACAGCCTCATCGAGTTTGCAATGAAGTCTCTTAGAGTCCTGTTGATGTTGTACATCTCCAAGCATTCAGTGATCCATGTGTGTGGCATTGAGTCATATGCTTTCTTGTAATCAATCCAGGCAGTGCACAGGTTGGTGTGTCGGGTTCTGCAGTCTTGGGTGACTGTTCTGTCAACCAGGAGTTGTTGTTTGGCTACTCTGGTTTCTTTGCTGATGCCCTTCTGTGATTTGCTCATGTTTTGATCCATGTGCCCTCTTATCTTAGCCGCGATGATGTCTGACATGAGCTTCCATGTTGTGGAGAGACAGGTTATTGGCCTATAGTTGGTTGGGACTGAGACTCTTTCTTGGATGTCTGATGCTGTGGTGGTAACTGGATTCTGTTCAGGGAGGTTGCTGTGGTCCTCTCTCAGAGCCACCAGCCACTGTGCATCGCTGTTGTGTGATGCCTCCCTCTCCCATATTTTTCCAGTATTGTTCAGTTTCCAGCCTTGGTGGGTCGGCGCTGCTGTTATTACCCAGCCACTGAGCGTACACTTTCGCAGGTTGAGTTGCGAACAGCCGGTTTATTCTTCTGGCTTCATTCTCACTTGAGTACCTGTTTAGGCGGCTGGCCAAGGCTTGGAGCCTTTGTTTGGCAGTTTCAAGTGCTTCAGGTATGGGCATCTGGTTGTACCTATTGGGTACTTGTTTTCTCCCCCCTGTTGGCTCTCCTCTGACCTCTCGTCCTGGCTCCCCCTTGCCGTTGCATTTGTGTTGTATCTCATCAATCTTAAGTTGTGATAGCAGTTGCCGCTTGTGGATGTTGAAACACTGAGCTACTAGGTGCTTCGATGTAAGCGTGGACTGTGGGTTTCGAAGTAACCATTCATCCCACATCCTCTTCATGTAACCCTTCTGACTAGGGTTACTGGAGTAGTAGCATTCCAACAGAGCCTTGTTATCGCATCTCGCCCATCTCCGTGTTGTTCTTGTTTCTGTTCCTGTTCCAGTAACCCATTTGTCATCAAGTTGCTCTGGTTCCCCAACACCTGACGCAGACCTTGTTTAGCCGGTCGCCGTCTGATCCGGCTTCTCAGAATTTTTATGAGGTAGGCATTAGTGTGAAGGATCTTGCCTAAGAACCCACACTGGATAGCACCCCGAGGGGGATTAGAACCCGGGTCCTTCGTGTGAAAAGTCCTGTCCTTACTAGCTGAGCTATCGTGTGTGTGCGTGCGTGCTGGGCAAGTTAACGTGTTATTACTGCATTAACGCATAAATGAAATAATGCCGACAATTATTTTATTGTCAACATCGGCCAATTAATATTGTGAAAGGTGTCGGTCTGAAGAACATTCTTAGGATCGCAACGAATGACTGCACATATGAGCCACCCTCATGACGCATCATCACAAGAAGAATATGTGAGTTGTATGAAAACAAACATAAGCCCTATGAGGATTTTTGGTTGTTTTCAATAAAGACATGATAGAGCAGAATTTTTTTGTAATTTTTTTTTTTTTTATATAATTTTTTTTTTTATTAAACTCATGCAATAATAATAGAAACATTAGTTGTAGGTATACTTAAATAAACCTTGCCTTTGGTTTAATTTATTCTGATTACAATAAAGCAATAAGGTCTTTATATTTTGGGAAAGTCTTTAAAAAGTCTTAAAAATATATTAAAATTTACTCCAGGATTCCTGCATATATCCTGTTTTAATACTTGTTACTTGATAAAAGGGTGTGGTTTGGACCAAGTGAGGCTTGAGTGCTTGCTACCACTGCCCATTAATAGCAAAGCTTAAACCTTTGCTTTAACGTTTACTTCAAAAAAGAAATATGAGACTCATTACTAGAACATACATGAAGCCTGGACAGTGTGAAAGCGTGAAAGAGGTAATGTTTCAAACCAAGACACCCTCTTTTTTGTTGAACAGTAGACCACCTTTGTATCTGTCCCATGTCTGGTAAAAATAAAGTCTTTCTCTTTCATTGCCTCACTCACAGACCCACAAACACCTCCCCACGCGCCGCTGTCATCATAGAGTACAGTTTGAAGCAGGTGGAAATAGACCGTACTGAAGGAGATAATAATCCTCTTCCGAGTCTGACAGCCTGTTTGTCATGTTGTCAGCAGGGGTCTCCGCGAGCGCACTACAAATATCTGCACAAGAAACTCACAAACCACGGCAAATAATGCTCTGGCACTTCTTTTTATTCCTGACCAGACACAAAGCCGGAGGACTTATTTAAGATTGCACACACACCTTCCACCAATTTATTTAAATATGCCTATGGTACACATGTGTTCATGCCATTTTCACTGGAAACGATGTAGCAGCATTAGCTTTCTGATTAGAATTTTTTTTTTTCAAGTGCCGAATTGAGAACTTTTTTGCTGGCTTGCATTTTTGTATGGAAAATGCTCCACTTCAAGCCCCGCGTAGACCGAGTCAAAGTTGAACACTTTCATGCAGTAAAAAGCTGTATGCTCAATATGCTGCGGAGTGGGCTCGGATTTTGCTTATTAGTTTAGCTTGTTAACAATATTTCCACTGAGGCTGTGCCCATCTGGAGATGAAGATATGAGTTTCATAATAAGTTAACAGTACAAAACATTGCACAGTTGTGGCTTAACGCTGTAGTCATTATCTGGAATGCATACATCTTGGTCCATTTAGACAGCGTTTTATTCTGAAGCAAAGTTGAATTTAGCCATCGGAGCACTTTAACTTTAAAGGAAATCTGGCACATAACTTATAAATGATAATAATAAAACAATCTCAACAAAATAAAATATACGTATAAGAAGATTTTATTTTATGAATACGTTAAGATGTTGGGTAAGTAATTGTTTTTTGAACATTTGTGAACAAATGTAAATGTATTTAATTATGATAAATACAATATGTAGGTCAAAAAAAAAACTATTGTTGTAGTTGCCTTTTGGCTTATCCCCGTTCCAAAGTTGCCACAGCAAGTAGAGGAGGAGACGTTGCCTTTAGTCATTAATTGTTTTTATTTAAAAAAAAAAAAATTTTAATGAACAAAACTTTTAGGCATATCCAGAGTTGAGAAGGTGAACACAGACTCTTATCTTGGCTTTTTGCGGAGAATGTTGTTTCATTGGCTTCATTGAACCATATACTGGGACAGTCTGCAAAAAATGTGTGAAATGGTTGGGTTTTGTTTAAGATTTAGGGAAGGATTAAAGAGGAGATTGCAATGTGTTGTGCTAAAGAAATCACATGATTGTAAGGCAAAGGTCTTGAATACTCCCTACAGTTCTATTGTCATGAACTGTGTGTCATGACAAAAGCAAAAAATATAATAAATTTTTTTTAGCAGCTGAAATTAGTTTTCCCCCGCAAGGTGACTGGGTGCTTCTGGAGCTCGGTAACCTGTTTAGAGCTCAGGTGCATTGAGGGATCTGTCCTGGATACCCTTCCTCTCAGGGGTGTTCCATGACCCTGAACACGCCTGGGAACACCTCAGTATTTCCCTGAAAGTAGTGAAAGAAGTGTCTAGGGAGGAGGAAGTCTGGTAGAGCAGTCGTCTTATAACTAGAAGGTCTTCCCACAGTTCATACTCATTGTCTCCTTGCCTCATCTGACACAGCTCTGTTGTATCAATCTGTGAGAATGTTGGGACAACGGATGGAAATTAGCCTAAGGCTACAATCTGGCATGTTTACATTCATGTGGCAGTGTCTCATGTATGTTCATCAACATGCGCCGTCCAAATCAATTTAATAATTATTATGATTTGTCTAACCAATAAATCAAAATAAATTTGAGTATTATGATTTTAAATTAACAGTACATCTACTTAAAAAAATACAAAAGAAAAACATAATCAATGCCTTTGCCACACACAAATGCCCACACAGAGCTTAGGGTCAATAGAACCACCATTGTGCTTCTCACTGAATGTCATTGCTGCTGTCAATTCAGAGCGAAAGGTTAAAAGAAATGGGAGCATGTGTGGGTTTAAAGACTGCCTTTTTACAGTCGGATCAAAGCCAACCTTGTGTGTGTGCTCACGTGTCACTTAGATCTACAGCCTGTACAGTTTGCCTTTTAACAAAATGGCAATGGTCTTAATTAGTGAACAGTTCAGAGAATAGTAATGCAAAATTATCTACTAAATGAGTTCAAAGCACACCGTTTAAGCTACATTTTACAGCTACTATGGTAAAATATGTGTAGATAAAGAGTTAGGGAATAAGCAGATATGAAAATCTTTAATTTTCCTCAAAACGGAAACAGAAAAAGGGCTCACTGATGACTGGAACCTTTTACAGCTAGACAATCTAGCCCTTTGAATTTTTTTGTTCTTACTGCTAATGGATCTTTTCTAGCCATTACATGTTAAAAAAAAATCTGTTGAATGTCTATACAAGCAGTTTAAAGAGATGTTAAATAATAAAAATGTTTACTTTTATTTAATCCAAACTGTTCATATCTAATTTGTAAAGACTTTTAATCCTGCTAAAGTTATTAAACCTCGTCATAGCTCAAATTTAATTAGCACTAAGAACCAGCGGAGCTGCTCATCTGCTCAAACATCACTTACACTGCTCTCTGTGCTAGACAGTAAAAAACAAATAGAAATGCACAAGTGTTAAAAGCAAGCCACTTGTTTGCGCTGCAAACTATACTTTAGGTTACTACTAACAACAAGCTACTTTCTGAACAACAGTAAAACAGGGCAAACAGCTGAACACCACCTCAACTGTGCAATTTTCAGATAGCCTGTTGAGAACCGGATGCTTGGTACCCCCGGAACTTATAAAAACCTGTTTCCGTGATATTTTTATCTTTTTTTTAGTACCAACTTGGTATTACAGTACCGGGACTTCTGACAACACTACTCGCTGCTGCTGTCCACTAGCCTACGACGTGCTTGACTCCTCAGTGTGGCAGATACAGGCCATAGCTGATTTGAGTTGCACAGTGTAACACCTTATACAATTATTTAATTGTAGGTGAGCAGGAGCTTTCCCACCTTTTTAGAATGATTTTTTTCTGATGAAACAGTGTATATGCCGATTAAAGTGTTGATTACTGAGGCCTTTGGTACCAAATGAGCCTAAGGTTAATCTCAAATTAGTTTGGGGCAAAGGATGATCCACACTCAATGACAAGCATCTAATTGGTAAACATGATCACCTAAAAATGCATATATAATGGGCAATATTTGTGCAAATTAAAAATGTATCCATTTAGATACTATATTGCCTTATTCCTCATAGGATTCTTATTTACCCTCTCTGAAATTGTCCTTCATATGGCTTTCAAATATAAGTGGATTTGCACATTCTTCCAATTTGTAACACTTTTCCTGCATATTACACCTATCAGTTCTGTCAACATACTCCAGAACTGAGATAAAATCATGGCATCACACACAGACAAACCCTGGGAATAAATGAAGCATATTTTTTTAAACTGAGAGAGTGCACATGATAAGCAGGTGTGAATAGAACTAGGTGGCAATTAAGAGGCAGCAGGTGGCCTAATAGTTCTAGTAAAAGCTATGGAAAACTGTCCAGAATTGCTCCTTTAGCTATTGTGAGCTGGCAATTGAGTGGCAACATATCTGCAAAGATTTTTTTTATATTTGAAAAAAAAGAAACAATGGAAGACAAGAATAGTAAAATTGTGGAAGGTAATGGTTTGCAATTCTACATCTTTCAAATTGACAAATTATCCATAATTGTTTCCTAAGAGGAATTACTCTAATTTTTGCACACTAAAATAATCTAGCCGTTATAAGCCATATACGGTATATGATGGAGACCAAGGATTTTTGTTATAGAGGGCCACTTTCAACTGTTTAAGTTGAAAGTATTTAAGTTTCAGAACACTGTTGTTAAAATGGGGTTGCCCACTATTAACAACAGTGTTCTGAAACCTAAATACTGGAGGCTTTTAGCCAAGAAGAATGGGAAGCTTTAACATCTGAGAAAATAAAGAGCCTCATCCACAACTACCACAAAAGACTTAAAGCTGTCATTGATGTTAAAGGTGGCAATACACAGTAACACAACAGTTTGACAAGAAATGGCTTCACCCAACCACTAACTAGGTATTTGTGTTATTATTCTTACTCACTGAAAAATGGCACAAAAAATTTCACAAATTTTGCCAGGGTATTAGTACAACTGTATATGCTTAGCTCTCTTTCCAGTTGAGCTCAGAATTAAAGAAGTCTCTTGGAATTAAGAGACAAAATGTTTTCACCTTGAAAACTGAGTCCAGATGCCTTTGCAAGATGATCTGGATGACTAAGAACCTTCACAGACATCCAGTGAAGTATTTTACTTTTAGATTGTCTCACAGCAGTATTTGTTTTGTTCCATGGGAATACTGTTACAACCCAAGAAACTCCTCTCTCTTACCACATTTCTCTCTGTCTCCTGTTGTTTTTCTCTTACCATTCTCCTTGTTTTTTTATCCGCCCTCTTCCCTCTCCATCCTTGCCTTCCCAGCTGGTGCAGTTTGCTGGTTAAATATGTGGATGCTGGAAGGCCTAAGCTCGGAGGATCAGACGAGGAGAGGCTGCAGTTGTTGCGGATTAGTTGCTTGTTTTATCATAATACCAGTGCCTGCTTGCTTGATTTTTTTTTTAGGTTCTTGCCGGGCAATCTGTAAAGTCAGACATTTTGTTAAAAAATGTATGAGTAACGCGGCTCATTAGTGAAAAGGCTGGAATCGCAGAAATCCTACTTATTTTCCTACGTATTTAGGCATATAGCGCTATGCCTAAATACAATAAGTTCTTCAGAATAGGAGTAAATGATCACTTGTGGACTCTGGTGAGAGGGTTGTTTTGTTAGAAGCCTAGTCATTATTTTTTTTACGACAATCAAATTGGCTACACCAGGGTTTTTCTATTGGAAATTGAATGCAATTGACACTCTGTAGCAACGTCAGGGGTGCACATAACTGATGCACAGGTACACATGCAAAGCAAAAATCTGCAAAGCCAATACCAAATTTCTCAAGTCAAATTCAGTCCAGCCAACTGTAATCTCTGTGCCATTTAAAATTTAGGCACGGTAATCTAACCCAACTGTCCCTTACTTACCTCTTGAGCAAAATATCATTTAATTTAATTATATTTTTTTTATTTATACAAGTTAATCTCATTGAGACGCATGGTCTCAATCTCTAGAGAGACCTGTTTTTCCCAGGGACATTACAGTCAATCAATACAAAACACTGTCACTGTAAAAATATACAATATAAATAAACATTAAAATTATATGATGTCAAACATGTATATACATCATATAGTACGTACAAGTTAGAGTGAGCAAGTGCTCATTGAGGTTTTCTCCTAGCCTGGCTAGCCAGGCTGCTCGCTGTATCAGCGATGAGTCTGGAAAGCTCAATACCAGCTAGTTTTCCTCAATGCGGGGCTGGCGGGGCAACGAACACTAACGAACAATGAACATGACGTTAGCTAGGCAACAATCTACAAAGAATTAAACAAACATACTTGTTGCAACGGAGAGGCTGTAAATGTCTTCTGTGGTGGTTCAATTCCCACTCTCGGTACATACTGTTGATGTGTCCTAGGGCAAGACACTTAACCTACCTTGCACCAGTGTCCGTAGCACAGGTGTATCAATGTGTGTAACTGTAGAGGTGAGTTTGGTGGAGGTTGGAGAAGGCTGTGAGTGCCGTGTGTGAGATGCGTACAGAAAAGCACTGTATAAATGCACATAATTTACTATTTACAAAGTGCTCATGTCAGGTTAGTATTCTCCAGTTCTTTCAATAAAAGTACAAATTCCCCGAGTGTGACCAAACAGCTTCAGATCCTGCTGAAGTGTTTTCCAGGTGAAGGGTCCAGAGTGGGAGAACACCTTTTTATCTAGCTAAGTACACACTGATGGAACACTGTATGTGATAAAAGCCTGGGAGCGAAGGCTGTGATAATTTTGTTTACGTGTCTTAAAACAGGACTGATATGCCAAGACCAGACAAATAATGGATTTGTAAATGAATGTGGTAGTCTGTGGATGTGTAGCGATGACCAGTGGACCAGAGAGTACAGAGTGCAATGGTGAGTCAGAGATCTGCTGCTTGTAATGAATCTCAGAGCTCCATGATAGAGAGCGTCCAGCATGTGTAAAGCGCTGGCAGAGGCTTTCATATCGACAATATCACCAAAGTCTAGAATAGGCAAGAAGTTGGCAGCAACCAGACGTTTCCTGGCTTTAAATGAAAAACAAGAATTATTACTTAAGAAGAACAGTGTAGGGTTTTAATGTTAAATCGTCATCAAATGTTATGCCAAGATAGTTATATGATGTTACAAAGTTGATGGGTTGCCCCTGTGTGGTGGTGATAGTAAGAAGGACTGTTGGCATTTTCTTCCTGTTGGAAAATAATGTACCCGTTGTCTTACTGGTATTTAGGATCAACCTGAGCTCTAAAAATCTAGACTGAATGCTGTCAAAACAAGACTACATGTGATTACCTGGTTTGGTAAGCCCCATGTCCAAAAGCCTTTGCCACAAAATGCCATTGTCAATTGTATCAAACTCTTTGGACAGATCTACAGTTGTGCTCATATCCAGTAATATGATAATAAAGTATCCAGTAGTAGTATCCAGTTTTGGAAGCAAACTGCGAGCATTTATAGGCACAATGGCAGAGAGGTTAGCACACGGTGTCACAGCAAGAAGGTCCTGGTTTCAACCCCCGGGCAGGGCAGGGGCTGTGGCTGCTGTAGCTGCTGTGACCAGGTGTCTGCTGTGTCTGCTGTGTCTGCTGTGTCTGCTGTGTCTGCTGTGTCTGCTGTGTCTGCTGTGTCTGCTGTGTCTGCTGTGTCTGCTGTGTCTGCTGTGTCTGCTGTGTCTGCTGTGTCTGCTGTGTCTGCTGGGGCAGGTGTCTGCTGTGTCTGCTGTGTCTGCTGTGTCTGCTGTAGCTGCTGGGGCAGGTGTCTGCTGTAGCTGCTGTAGCTGCTGTAGCTGCTGGGGCAGGTGTCTGCTGTAGCTGCTGGGGCAGGTGTCTGCTGTAGCTGCTAGGGCAGGTGTCTGCTGTAGCTGCTAGGGCAGGTGTCTGCTGTAGCTGCTGGGGCAGGTGTCTGCTGTAGCTGCTGGGGCAGGTGTCTGCTGTAGCTGCTGGGGCAGGTGTCTGCTGTAGCTGCTGGGGCAGGTGTCTGCTGTAGCTGCTGGGGCAGGTGTCTGCTGTAGCTGCTGGGGCAGGTGTCTGCTGTAGCTGCTGGGGCAGGTGTCTGCTGTAGCTGCTGGGGCAGGTGTCTGCTGTAGCTGCTGGGGCAGGTGTCTGCTGTAGCTGCTGGGGCAGGTGTCTGCTGTAGCTGCTGGGGCAGGTGTCTGCTGTAGCTGCTGGGGCAGGTGTCTGCTGTAGCTGCTGGGGCAGGTGTCTGCTGTAGCTGCTGGGGCAGGTGTCTGCTGTAGCTGCTGTAGCTGCTGTGGATTGATTAGTTGTGACTCATACTCGTACATCACTTTATCTCCCAGTGATGTGAGAAATAAAGGTCTTTCTCTATAGCTGTTTTTTTAAAAAGCAGAACAGTCAGCTCCAAAAATAATGTCACGCAAGCAAGTTGTGTGTCTTTGCGAGTTATTAGGTGTATTTAAAGTTTAAAATGATAGGTGTGTTGCCATTAATAACAATAAAAAAGTACAAAAATCTGTCCCAATAAATTGTGGAAGACAATTTTTTATTTCCAGCTTTCTAAATTTTAAATGCAGAGCTATATTTTAGGGACTTCCCGGTATCAAGTTGTTATGGTCTTGTTTAATGCATTGCATTCAATGTTTTAAATGTACATCTCAAAACCGGCACCCTACCTTTATTAACTGTAATTTTTGAGTACAGATTCTCTATCCTCTAATCAACAGACTGCTGTGTGTAGCTACACTATTTAGTAACTGTTTTACTATATACTACTGAAACTGAGAAGTAGACCAATGTCCCCTTGTGACAATATATACCTAAAATGTTTCCTTGCGATTGTCCCGTGTTTACCCATGATGTTCTCAGTGAGTCGGAAAAAGCTTTATTCTAACAATAGATGAAGATAATTTGAAACAAATGCATTAATGAATTTCTACAAATTTTTGCAGCATAATTATGATATCTGCAAGTTCATTGTTAAATTATTTGGAGACATTTTACTTTACTTTTTTCCTAGTCCCCCAATTTCTGATTGAAATCTTTAGATGCAACACTTTTTTTCATTTCTTTAACAGCTAGAATAAAGACATCATGATGAATGCAAACATTTTACATCCTACACATGAATTATGTATTCCCTAACTATGCCAACATGAAAGCATAAAAAGGAGATCCTTATGTTGATTTTTCTTCGGTTTCTGTGCCCAATTTTAGAATAGAGAAGAGTACGAAAAGAGCAAAGACCAGTTCCACCAAGCTGCCTCCAAGACTGAAGAAAACGTGAGGTGAGAAATACACACATTTCATCTCATTTGCAGTTTTTGAAAATAGTAACATGTTTTTCCCTGTTGCCTGCAGGGCCCAGCCTCTAAGTCACAAATCCACAAACTAATAAGCACACATATATAGTCATCAGCGCTTTTCCACATTTTTAACCAGTTAACATGCATATATTCTCCAGAGCAAACCCCCGACTAATGTGATAAGTGTTTTAATTGGCTCCTTTAATTAAGCAGACTTTAACAATACCCATTTTCCCAATCTTGGCCTCTCACTGTTGACTCGTAATGAGCCACAGTCAGGGAAAAGGTAGCTAATTATTGGTGCCGCAGTCTGTTAAAACACTCGTTTCAATTCACAGCAGACACCAGAGCTAGACATAGTGTTAAAGTTGGTGTTACAGCAGTAATGAGGCTGTGCAGTGACATAGTGAGTAAAGTTATCTCCAAAACAATCCATTAACGGTTGCCTTTGTAAAGAATGACTGGCCATGGAATAAATGCAATTGAGGTTGTGAGCGAATCCCTAGAGAATTAATCAAGCTGATTATTCGCAGTGTACATTTGCTCCTATGGATATACAGTATATATATATATATATATATATATATATATATATATATATATATATATATATATATATATATATATATTTGGTCAAGCTCAATAAAATGTATAAATAAAAATAAAAGTTTGTCTTCATTAGTTTATCTTACCGCATCTGCAGAGTGGAAGGTTGGAGAACACTGTCCACTGTTGTCCAGAAGGATGCCGAGACCTAGAGGCTCCCTAGGAAACATTTATAAAAGATACATTTGCAGACATCCCAACCTGCAAAAAGTCATTGCAGGGAGGTATCCCGAAGCACTCATCCCAAAAATAAATTCCCCATCAATAAAAAAAAAAAAAAAAAAAAAAAAAGGAAGGAGGACAAGGATATGACGTTTCTCCACAGAGCATTTCTTTACTTATATACAGAAATACAGCTGAATATAACTGAACAATGAAGTAACTATTTACATACAAACCAAATAGGCCTAGGCCTATTTCCTATGCCTTTTACTTTTGTTGCAAGCCTTTGTTGTACTTTGTTGATGCTTGCTTCGCAGATTTGAGCATCTTTCCAGAAACCTCAACTTCATAGCTCTCTGTGTTAATAAATTTGTTTATCTTGCAAGACAACAGATTCACAAGTGTTTGGTGAGACATCTGACTCCTAAATTCTGTCTTGATGTGACGCACAATGCTGAATGCCCTTTCCACATCACAGTTTTTGGCAGCATCAATAGCACCTTCAGCCTGAATAATATGCACATGAAATGAAACTTATCAACTCACCTCAACATGCCTTTTGCAATCATTCAACCCGCCATGAGCAATGCTGAAGTCGCTGTTACAAATAGTGCAGCGAGTAAGACTGTCATTATGTTGACAGGGGTACACTTTAGTTTAGTCTGCCGTAAAATGTGTCTTTTTTTTACTTTTACTTTTTTTTATGTGGCACTCTCCCTCTGCCATTGTGCTCCTAAATAGACATAACAGATTAATTTGGTTTGGGAGAAGCAATAAAAGCCCGCCCACACTGACAATTGATTGGTTGATTTGCAGAAACAGGCCTATCAGGATGCTTTCTGTCTTACAAGCGCTTCGCACACATGCACGCACACACAAGGTCTCTCGCTCCCTCTCTCTCTCTGCCGTGCGCCCGCTACATGATTTGAAACACTCTTGCATGTGCGCTCTTGCTCACTCGCTCTAGATTCCGTGAGATTTTATCTAATTTGCGGGCATCAGGGAGCCGCTATCAATATGCGGGAGACTCCCGCAACTTCCGGGAGACTTGGGATGTCAACATTTGATTAGTGTTATGAGGTACATGCTTATACTTCTTTCGAAGTCTCTTTTCTGAACCTGGCTTCTCCTTTTGCTGCTACATAGGATTCCTAGATAAATGGCTTTCATAAGCTATTTTCTTTTCTCTTGTTGTTGGAAGTCATCGCTTTCCAACTAAATCAAAATCTTCTACATGCAATTTGCCATTAAACCCTTGTTCTGGTTTATTTTACTATTATAAAATTCATTCTTCATCCATTAATGGCCCATCCACAACACAGTCATTCTCACATACACAACTTTTTGTCTTTAACTCTTTAGGTTAACCTTATATAATTCTCATTATTAGCACCTTCACTTTTGTGGACTTTGTCTTTTCACTACGTCTCATGCAGTGACCAATTTTTCGTAGTCCTACGATTTTCACCATAGTGTCACTGACTGAACTTATTCCATCTCATTGTATTTGTTTGTGCTTAACTTGATAACAGTCCCTGGATTTCCTTAATATCACTTATGTTGTTAGTAGAGTTTATGATTAGTACATACTCGAGTTTTCCTTGCCTTTCACGCACCATTTAAACCGACATTTCTAGTTGTACCAGACTTTTGAATGTGGAGTATTAGGAGGTTTGTTATTTTACAGTAAATCATGTACTTCTCAGACAAGCTATCTTTAGAAACCTAAACCCCTTATTATATTCGGTAGTCATCTATAGCATACAGTCGCACGTGATCTTTGTGGGAGTCTGTTTTGAGGAGCCTATAAATACTTGGAGAGCACAGGTTTTCTATCAAGCTTAGTTCTAGCAAGGCAACAATCTCTAACAATGATCTGTAACCAACTCTCCTGTTTTAGTCTTACAGATCTCAACTAAAACACATACTTTTCCCTCATCCTATGGACAGTATTTTAGTGTTTAATCTCACTGCCGTAAGTCTCACATACCCTAGGTATTAAACTACACAGAAATACACAAATATATGTAGATAACATGTAGCCGACAAACAATTTTAAGCAGATATTTTCTAATCAATACTTCTACAAGATTTTTTAGCTCACCAAAATTTTTGAACAGCTGTTTACCTGAATTTAAATCCAATGGTCCATTTCTGCAGCAATACTGGTCTGTGTCTCTGCCTCTCATTTCTGTGTCCAGAGATTCCGTTACCACTCCTCCCACATCAGAGTGGAAGTCTGGCCTTTTGCATTTCCCCGTGCACGTCAGGTGCAAGCATGTAGACAATGGTATAGGATGGAGTTTGCTTGGAAAAGTAAACAATGCATGAGATTTTTTATCATGCAATAAAGGCTATAGAAGACTTTAGTCCGTGGCAAGTAATGTTTATGTCTAGTTATGTCTATGTTCATGTTTGGATTGGCATAAAGGACATGACAAGATTAGGACTGACATGACCTAAAGAGGTTTTTAATGCTTTAGATTTGGCTACTTTACACCTGGAAAGTAATCATAGCCATATTGGTCTATGTGCCTTTGTTGATGTCAAAGAAGAGCTTTCTATATCCTTGTGTGTTTTATTAGCCAAGATAAGATTATCAAGGATTCCTGTATGCTGCTACATCATGATCAATTAAGTGCTGCTCTTACAGAGTGGATTAGACTCCGTTACTGGGTTTATCCGTAACCTCTAGGGAATTCACTACTGTTACTGTAATGAGAAGATTATAGCACTTAACATTAAAGCATTTCATAAGCTACTGTAACTTTCACATTGCTTTGAGACATGGCTCTATGCTGAGTTATAAACTGAATTGTCTATAATGACGTTATGACACAATATTTATGTCATGAGGCATTAAAAGGAATTGCTGGATAACATTGCAGGTTAAATATAGATGGATACAATGGTACTGTGTACATTTTAGGACATTCTCGGGCACAGACAAAAACGAACTTTGCCTCAGACTATAGTGCCCAATTCTCAGACAATACAGCATCAGACTATAGGCCTACTGACTCAGACCAAAAGCCATTAGACTCAGACAACATATTGAACGGCTCTTCTTGAGGGGAAGTTGCAATTGCGAGAGTTTGTTGAGATATTTTACTGCAGATTTGTGTAAAAGGCCTATTTGCTCCTGTGGTAACATGAAAAACTAATAAACTAATAAAAATTGCACCAAAGAAAACAACGAGCTTCAAAAAAGAAGACCGGAGGAGGAGAGAGACAGGAAAACATAACCCCAGCACAGGAGTTACTAGTCCTCTCAGCAGCCCAGAATAACCAGGTAACCAGGTAGTCATTTAATATTAGAACTGTTCTAAAAAGTAAAAAGTGATGCTTATTGTTAGAGTTTTTCAGTAAGAAAAGTTGTCAAATAGTATATGACTAAAACAAGGCAAAAGATTGTAACCAAAGGCCAACAAGCCTTTGATAAGAAAGGGTCATGTTGTGTGTGAGTGTAATAAATACCAGAAAGTGCTGTAAAGAAAGGGTCATGTCGTGGGTCATCTCTAACAGAATGTGCTTTAGGGTTGGCTCCTGGGGTGTACTGGTTTTTGTAATTAACTGCCAAAACCCGCCCTGTGTGGTTGGGGGAGGCAGAATGTGTGTGAGTTTTAATAAAAGGCAGGGGGGAACAATTGGCCAGTCGGAGATTCTTTAGTGAGCAGTCACTACAGAGAGATGAAACAAGACAGTTTCAAATAAAAGTTCTCCCCATGCATGTTAAAACTTAAGGATGGTTCTGACATTATTTAATTCACAATTGGTTGAAGGTTGATCTCTAGAGAAATCTGATTGTCTCTACACTGTTTTGTGTATTGATTCCTTGACAGAAATTGGTCCTTCGAGCCGGATTGGAGAGACGTCCCCGACGAGGATAATTGACGACAGCTGAAAATCTCTGGCCAGAGCAACTGAAAGACCACTTTTACACGTGGCGGCTGGTCCTCCTTATCCTCAACGGCGACAAACCTCCATCCGAACGTGACGAAAGGAGGGAGACAACCATATAAAGGTCAGACCACGTATGAATGTAACGTTACAGTGAGATATGATTGTGTGAGAGAGTGGTGAAATAACTTCATTAGACCAATTCTTGGTCAAGGCTTTACAACCCTTGATTAAGCATTAAAGTGGGTGAAGGAGGTTCACATTAAAGGTCTTCAGAGGAGAATAACTAAAGGAATATTCTGTGACGAAAGTTTTACTTATAACTAGCATTCCCTAGAGGTTTGTGGTCATAAGGACAGAATATTTAACCTGAAACTGTTTTCTCCAACAAAACCATCATGGCAGAAAAGATTCTAAAACAGTAAGAGCAAAAATCTGTGAAGTCGCTACGGACGCAGAATTTATGAAAACTAATTCCCCTCTATCAGTAAAGTACCTGAATAATTGGAAAAATAAGTATGGTTTAGTGGGAAATTAGAATTAAATGACGTAAGGAGAATTAAGACTAATCTTAAACATAAGGATTTAGATAATGTTTTTCATAGTGATTCAGAACTGTATCCGACTAAACAGCTACAGTAACAGAAGTGTTAACCCATTTGCAACCCCTCCATACCCCCCCTCCCTTGTGCCCCAGTAGTGGCTTCGGCACCCTCCTCCTCCTTTGGTGTAGTACAAACCAGATCAGGAGAGAGATATGTAGAAACTTTTCCCATGGTTTAAGTCCCTAACCCCCATGTCCCAGGGACCATGCTAGTACACAGGCCTTGGACTTTCAGAGTGTGACCAAACCAGAAACAGACATTGAACAGACCATAGTGGACATTACTTAGTTTCAAAAAGGGTAACGGGATAGAAATGAAACAGGCCTTAATGAACATTTTCGGACTAAAATGGGGTTTAATTGCATCTAGTTTCAATACAAGCTTGCACCATGCATTTAACCAGAATAAACCGATCGTCTACAGAATCTATGCAGACCTGTTTTTCCTCCATTTATTTTATGTGACATTGTTAAATTACTTTAGATGTTTTCAAACATTTTTTGTCTTGTCCGGGATATCAAAATCTGCTGTTTCTCATACAAAGAGTGAAACTGACGTGCACGGTAGAAATGCATAAAAAAGCATTTCTTTGTAAGTCCTAAACTGTGTTTTTAAACAGTGCGGGCCAGATATTCACTCTGTGTGTGTGAGACATGGTGAGATATACACAAAGGTGAAGTGGCTTTAATCTATATATTTTTTAAAGTTTATCTAACCTTATGGGTTAGTGATTTAAAGTTGTGTGATTGAATTCTTGTTGAATGAATGGGCCATTGTTGAATGTCTAATGTCAAATAATGCAAACCAGAACAAAGTTTTAATGTTTTTGTGTGTGGAAAAGTTTGAAGATTTAGTTGTAACCGTTTAAACAACACGAGAAAGAAAGGTAGTTTTCATCAGTTTTTCTAGGCTTCCTAGAAAAATCTGAAACCAGATCCAAAATAAAAGTATTGAAAAGTATTTTGAAACAATTGTATATATCCATTAGTACAAAAACTAATAGAGGTCCTTAGTTAATGAAAATATTAACTTTAGGATCAGAAGAAGTTAAAAAATGTGTTTTAAAGTTGAATTGTGCAGAGCAAGTTTATAAAGATAATACAAAATTATAGTTATTTGGGCCATCAGCTCACAGATAAAAGAAAATAATGTTACCAAAGAAAATGAAATGAACAATTATGTATTTCTCTGGCTTGGTTCTAACAAAGCGTTGAGAAAATGAATTCAAAACAAACCCTGTTTGGATTCACAAGATATATTTTGGTTTTGTTTTTCTGTTGTTTTTAGCTCCACAGAAAGTGTAGGAGCCTTTACGCTAAACAAAAGCGTTTTAATGTTGAAAAATGCTGAAGTAGAAATGTCAGTGACAGAAACAGATTGCACTGAACTAATGTGTTAAATAAAGTTTATGAGACTTAATTAGGATCAACTGTTTGACCTTCTGACAGGTCTGTGGAAAGAATATAGTCTACATTTTGATTTGCTTTAATTTTTTGGTACAACCATATTGTTTTTATTTAGTAAACTTGACGACAAAGTAAATAACCCTAAATGTTGTTTGAGTCATTAGAAAACTAAAATGAAGACAGTTTTGAAATAGTACTTTCTAATAAAGGTATAATACCTAAAACTTAAATAGATACTAACAAATGTCATCTTTACCATAAAGTTTTAAACTACAATGTAAATTCATAATCTGGGAATTGAAAACATATCTATGTTAAAACTGTTGAAATTGTCAAAACAATCTTGAAGGATTGGTTTATTTGATAAATTTAAGTTTAAGAGCATAAGCCAAGGTACTTGCTGTGTTTTAATTACCGCTTAAAGTGATTTTTTTTTTTTATAAAAAGAAAAAAGTTTTGTTTGGATTTTTTTTTAAGGCTCTGATTTGAATATTGGAATGTTTGAATTATTGCTTATTGTGTGAACTAGAGACTAACACAATGAACAGAATTGAATTTTTATTTTTGGTTGAACTTTAGAGGTGTTCATGGAGAACACTAAGTAAAATTTCTTTGAACCTAAAATTTAGCATTGTTTTAAATTAACTTTACTGAATATTGCTGAGTACAATGTTGGTGAATCTGAGTAAATGAATTTAAAAAACTTAGCAACAAACCATGGCTCCCAAAATCTATGTTCAAATGGGCAGCAGTAGTGACAAATGGGCCATGCCATGTGTCAACAGGAGGGATGGTGGATTCCACCAGGTACAGAGAAAATACAACACTTGTGTTGTGGATTTAATACTCTTCTAAAAAAAATTTTTTTTGTAAACAAAGTGATTGACAGAATTGGAGAACATTTCAAAGTAAGCCTAAAGAGACATTGTGCCTTCCATCCTCAAGGAGCAGGGCGTGTTGAAAGGACAAATGGAACAATTAAATAAAAACAAATGAATCAAAGCAACCAAAGAAACAGGCAGACCATGGCCTGAGTGTGTTGACCTGGTAAAACTGAATATGCACATCCTACCTGCTGAAGGACAAACATTGAGTCCTTTTGAGATGTTATATGGAAGATCATTTACATTACCAGACTTACAACTGAAAGTGAAAAATGATCCAGATGCTTCAAGTGATTTAATAACTTACATGAGAAAGACATTTGAGCTAAAACAATGTAGAAGAATCAATGAACTGCCAGAAGGTCCTGTTTCTCCCCCACAGAACCTTAAACCAGGTGACTACGTCTTCATCAAAGTGATCAAGCGGAAGAGCTGGAACAGCCCCCGCTGGGAGGGACCCTTCAGAGTTCTACTCTCCAACCCAACAGCTGTGAAGGTGGAGGGGCGCTCCTCCTGGGTTCATCTATCTCATTGTAAGCTGAGAAATCAACTAATCAACTAATCAACGAGACTCAGGACTTCTAGAACTTCTAGACCTCCTAGACGCAGGACTTCTCTTGTAAGCTGAGACAGCAACGGTGTTCTTACAGTAGGTAAACTACTGGGCACCGCCACGTTGAATACAGGTGTTCTTACAGTTTATACTGGGCACCCACCGTTGACCTCGTGGCAAGATGACACCCACTGAAAGACTGAGACTGAAAGGACGACAACAATGTTGTAATGTATCATCCATTATTTGTGTTTTGTTTACACTTCTTCAAGTAGTTATCATTTGGCCTATACACACCACACCCACATCCATTAATGTGACTAGACCCACACGAGACGATCATTCTAATCATAAACCTACAGATAATGTTTGGTGGAAATTTATGAATTTCTCTAAAAACAGCCTCAACATTACAGGTGATTGTTATGTGTGTTCCTTAATACCACACACTCATGATACAACCGTTCTAATGGAGCCAATTCCAGTTACTGCTAACAAAACTATGTGTGCTCTACTATCTTGGCAGTATTTGACTTTTAGTAGTTCTCCTAGTACCTGGTGTAATGACTCATACCTTCTCCAACCCGTCAATTGGCGAACACCCATCAATTTCTCTAATGCTACCAATCAGACTAATGCAGGTGGAATACATGTGGGACGAAAGCCTCAGAAAGCTCACCTCGCTTTTTCCCGTGAGTGCCAGTTTGGTGCCCACTTTCTAGGCCACTCCCAAGCCCAGGAGATAATTCCCATCCCCTCGTGGAATGTGACCGGTAGAAACCTAAGCCACCGTTGGGGTATTAAACACGATATGACGGGTTCATGATAAATATATTCACACTTAATGTGTCCGCTTTCCTGTCAGAACTGAACTACACTGTTACCCCGAAACTAATCAGAATATGATAAATCTCTTTATGCCTGGGACCCAGGGTTTCCCGCTCCCAGAAGTACGTTTGGGTTTGTGGAAAAGAGTGCTTCTATACCTCCCCAAGGAATGGTGTGGAATTTGTCACCTTGCAAAGTTAGCTCCCTCGATTAAGATTGTTAACTTCCAGGTTAAAAGTACTTCCAACTCTAAACAAGCGCAGCTTCACTCCACCAGCCAAGTCCACGGCTTTTAATCAGAAACGTGACCCCCTTATTAGTGATGGAAGAGGTATTACTATGACTCTTTTCCACTGGTATGGTATTGCTTACCTGAGCCACAAACTCAATGAGGTCTGGTGGACCCTTGAGGACCTTACTGATGCCCTGTCTGATATCACAACCCAGCTAAGAGATAATCCTGAGATCCGAGCCATGCGAGCTATGCTTGTCTCTCATCAGATGGCTTTAGACTACCTCTTTGCTTCGGAGGGAGGCCTCTGTGCCAAGTTTGGTCCTGACCACTGTTGCACTTACATTCCTGACTCTACTGCTAACTGGACTCTTATCCATGACCGTGTTGCTGATCTTAAGGATTTCCTCACTTCTAGTCATGACTCCACCTGGTTTAATTTTGACTTATCCAGTTGGTTTACTTCAGGAACATGGTTCCAGATTATTCTCAAAGTCTTGACCCCAGTACTTATAGTTATGGTACTGTTCTGCGTGTTCACCTCTTGTATACTTCCATGCCTTCGTAGCATGATGTCCAAGATGATACAGGGCTCTGTCACTTCAGCCCTTCATGCAGAACAAATTCAACTTCTTATTCTAGACCAGGACGATGACCTGCCTGATGGCAGTCTGGGCCAGGATAAGTATTTGTTTCAGACTATTTCTTGTGTTTCACAAAGTTTAGTACCTCATTTCTCTATGTTTGCCAAACGCTCCTAGTTATGAAGTGTTTACCTGAAACTGTACCAACAGAAGTGTAAATTATGGATGTTTTGTGAAATTTGACAAACAGGAGGGAAATGTTAGAGTTTTTCAGTAAGAAAAGTTGTCAAATAGTATATGACTAAAACAAGGCAAAAGATTGTAACCAAAGGCCAACAAGCCTTTGATAAGAAAGGGTCATGTTGTGTGTGAGTGTAATAAATACCAGAAAGTGCTGTAAAGAAAGGGTCATGTCGTGGGTCATCTCTAACAGAATGTGCTTTAGGGTTGGCTCCTGGGGTGTACTGGTTTTGTAATTAACTGCCAAAACCCGCCCTGTGTGGTTGGGGGAGGCAGAATGTGTGTGAGTTTTAATAAAAGGCAGGGGGGAACAATTGGCCAGTCGGAGATTCTTTAGTGAGCAGTCACTACAGAGAGATGAAACAAGACAGTTTCAAATAAAAAGTTCTCCCCATGCATGTTAAAACTTAAGGATGGTTCTGACATTATTTAATTCACAATTGGTTGAAGGTTGATCTCTAGAGAAATCTGATTGTCTCTACACTGTTTTGTGTATTGATTCCTTGACACTTATCTGTCCCGGTATAAAACAATCACATTAGTGTGTTTGAGTCTGATGCCGTTTAGTCTGAGGCCTTTTCTCTGTGCCTGAGGATGTCCTAAAATGTACACTGTACTGGGAATCATATTATAAGTTAAAAGAAGAACCTTCTCTCTTGCCTTCTTTTGTCATAATCATTAAGTTACCCAAGAAACGGTTTATCTGTACCTTTTGTGGCACTTTTTAGAATGATTGCACTGGTGGGATAAAAAATTATGGAGCTTTATTGCTAACTTTTCTGTCACTTTTATCCTTCAGCAACAACATATATAAGGAACTACAAAGAACAAAACATAGAGGCTGTAAGCATTGTTGAACATGACATTTCCCCACTTATAGGACACGACAAGACGAGGCTGAGATGGACCTGTTCTGCTTTACATCATAACAATATCAAGAAATCTTTTTCTGAGTAATAGAAAGGTCTACTGCTAGCCACCCCTTGAGGGGCTTAGTGTTGTTTTAAGAAGGACCTATGGACAAGATAATTGAATAAATCAAACTGATAGAATTGTTCTTTATTTGAAAAAGTGTGCCTCTAACTGACTAACTTTGCCTTGTAAACTTTGTGAAAGTTTCTCTTGGTGCAAGACAGCAGAACAAAGCTACTGTACAATAAGGTGTGTGTGTGTGATGTGTTAATCCACAGTTTAATCCTTGGAGCAAAAAGGGCTTTGACGCCAGAGCCCCGAGGTTGGACGGAGCGAGAGAGCACAAGGCCACTCAGCCGTTTTGTCGGTGCTAAGTGTGGAGGCAGAGACGGCAGTGAGAAAAAAAACACTAGAGAATGGAAAGAGAAATATTACATCCTACAGCAGTCAAAAATGTCACGCTCAATGGGATATGATAGATTCAGCACCGTAACTCGCTTTTTGCAATTCTTTCTTTATCTTTCCTGAACTTCCTGAATGAAAAAATAAAAATCTTGACAATGTTGTGGCATTATTTGCCGGAGTATACAAATTGGATAAACTAGAAAAACCTTGACTTCCTGTTCCAACAACTGCCCACAGCAACCAAACTGAGCACTTCTGGAGGAGAAGCACATTCATGATTCTTTTTGAGAACAGATTTTTGCATGAAGGTTTTACATATTGCTAAAATTATTTTCCTGCTGGGCTGCCATACCTGTTCACATGTTCTTTAAAAGGATGAGGAATTTAAATTTGCCTTTTCATCACAGGAAGTTGGCAAAATATATCTCTCCTTGAACATATTATGTAACATATAATTTATATGTATAATTTCTGGGGCATTAGATATTTTTGACAATTAGTGTTAATTATTGAGTTTTAAATCTAATTACTTCCTGGGCATTATTGTAACTAAAAGTATATGTAGAGATTCTCAGTCATCCAAGTCATTATTCAAGATTGACAAAGTCCCTTTGATGAGGGACCAAAGTTTTAAAACTGTTTTTGTGCTTTCTTCTGAATTTTTATTGAAATTTAAAGGCAAACCTTTAGTCTAACCTTTAATATTTCATTTAATCAAATGTCAGGAAGTCTAGACTTTGGTTTGTTTCCTTTAGTTTCTTTTCTATCTGATTTTGTTTTTATCACCATGGTATTTATTTACTGTATCTTGCACAAAGCCTCTCCCCTTCTATTATGTTTCCTGACTTGAAAAAGTATGAAAATAATGATCAAAAGTAAATGATTTTAAATGTTAATAGCCAAAGGTCTCTGTGAAACCACAAAGTATGTTTTAATCATTTACACTATGAATTTACAATACATTACACTTCTTGACTTGCAGTAGGTCTATGGTGGAATTGTTGATGAAGTCAACAGGTTTTTATTTTTTTTGCACATATCACTAGGACGTGTGACCAGCATTGTTTGTATTAATTACTTAGATTTATACAAATTTTAAACACACATAGCACTGCTGAAGCTCAGTGCAACAGGATTACTATAGAAATAGATGTACGCTCATAAACAAGGCTGGTATCATTAAACAGCGGGTTTATATGGAGCTGGATTAGATAAAAGTTGCGTGCTGCTCTGAAGAATGTAACTTTTACGGGGTTACTAATGTTTTGCTAATTGTTTAGCACCTTTCCTCTGTCTCTGTTGGCATCCAAAGCTCATTGCTTGTCTCACTGGATGGAAACTAAAGACGAGACAGCGCTGGTTTTGTCTCCTCTTGCTCCTGCAGCAGCGGGTTTCAGTGGAGTGAGCTGATCAGCAGGAGGCAGAGTCAGTGCCCTTCACAAAGCAGCCAGTACAGAACAGACATGACGCACAGTTTAATACAGCAAATGCTTAAATATAATATTAATAATGGATTGGATTTATATAGCGCTTTTCAAAACTATCAAAACGCTTTACAGAGTCCATTATTCTTTCACTCCACAGTCACACACTGGTGGTGGAGACATGGCAGCCATTTTGAGCCTACGGACTCTCCAACCTCCAAACATTCTTACACATTCATACACCAGAGCTGTGGCACTGGAGACAAGGTGGGTTAAGTGTCGTGCCCAAGGGCACAACAACAGCATGAACTGTGGGGAGAGTGGGAATCGAACCACTAACCTTCCGGTTAAGGGACACCCACTGAGCCACTGCACCCCTATATGATAATTTACTGTAGTAAAGTCTAACACCCAAATCTTATTAGACCCGAGCCGGTGATAACCGGAAGGGTCTATTATTTCTCATAGTCAAGCTAGTGATAACTGGAAGGGTCTATTATTTCTGATAGCGTCCGTTATTATTAGACCCGAGCCGGTGATAACCGGAAGGGTCTATTATTTCTGATAGCGTCCGTTATTATTAGACCCGAGCCGGTGATAACCGGAAGGGTCTATTATTTCTGATAGCGTCCGTTATTATTAGACCCGAGCCGGTGATAACCGGAAGGGTCTATTATTTCTGATAGTCGAGCCGGTGATAACCGGAAGGGTCTATTATTTCTGATAGCGTCCGTTATTATTAGACCCGAGCCGGTGATAACCGGAAGGGTCTATTATTTCTGATAGGGTCCGTTATTATTAGACCCGAGCCGGTGATAACCGGAAGGGTCTATTATTTCTGATGGCGTCCGTTATTATTATTATTATTTTTTTTTCTGCTCTTTGAGGGCTAATTTGACCCGCTGAACATGCACGAAAACTCACGAAACTTTGCCCAAAATTCAGGCCCAGCGAAAAATTTATGAAAATAAAGTCTGCAAGAAAAAATATGAAAAAATGACTCAGTAGCGACCCCTGGAAAAGTCAATATGTGAAATGCCATAGCAATGCCCCAAATATGTGGAAAAGGTCAATGGGATGGGAAAATTTTAGTTTGTCGTAGGCAAATGAAACTTGGTACACACATCCACCATGGGCTTATGAACAAAAAAGCCAATAGTGACCACACCCTATCACACACGGGAAGGTGGCCATTTTGAATTGAAGATGTGAATTGCCTTAAAATACACCTCTCTTTTTTTAAAAAAACAGAGAAACTCAGGAAACTTTGCCCAAAATTCAAGCCAGGTAAAAAATTTATTAAAATAAAGTCCGCAAGAAAAAATATGAAAAAATTACTCAGTGGCGACCCCTGGAAAAGTCAAAATACATTGGGCCTATGGAAAAAGAAAGTAACTTTTTTCCAATGTAGAAAAATGAAACTTGGTACATCCATAGGAAACTTTAGGGCAAACAGAAAAGTCGATGACAGCCACAGCCTAAACTCAACAGGAAGTCCGCCATGTGGAGTGAAAGGCGCAACCACTTAAATCGCACCCCTCGCACAAAAAGATTCAACTCATCGTGTTTTCATCTAAAAGCACCCAAATTTGGTGAGTATTATCTAGACACCAGTGCCGACAAAAAATATCATTTTATTTAATTTTTTTTTATTAGCTGTGGGTGTGGCAAGCCCGTAACGAGGTGGCCAAAAATATGTAAATAAAAGAGTTATCTTTAGAAATGGCCCTCCAGCGCCCCCTACAAACTTATAATGGGAGCCAAGAATTTAGTTTGTCATAGAGACATGAAATTTGGTACATACATCACTTATGTCATGACAAACATAAAAGCCAATGACAACCACCCCCTATCTATAACTGTGTTGCCATAGCAACGCCCCAAATATGTGGAAAAGGTCAATGGGAAGGGAAAATTTTAGTTTGTCCTAGGCAAATGAAACTTCGTCCACACATCCACCATGGGCTTATGAACAAAAAAGCCAATTGTGACCACATCCTATCACACACGGGAAGGCGGCCATTTTGCATTTCTTAATCATCTCAAATCTCCAGTCAGTACTTTGTTTTTCTCGCCTCAGCCCAAGAATAATCTTTTATTTTCAAAAGTTCAGACAGATCCCAGGGAAACCAGCGATTGTGGAGACCTTTTAACTTAAATTAAATTATAAGGTGGTGTAGTAGGCCCCAGCAGTAGCACAGGGCCGAGGTGATGAAGCAGGCTCCAGCCAGAAGAAGACTCAAGCAGAGGCACAGGCCCGGTTATTTGACATTACCGTGAAGTTTATGCTTTAAAGCACGAAATGCAGTCCTCCGAGTATCTGTGCCTCTGCGGTCGCAAGGGAGGCGAGGGTCTTTATCGCCGCTCGCGCCTTTAATATTATTATTACATCTGCCTATTTTCAGTAGTGTTTAGCACTTTTGTTTTTCTCCTTTCTACCTAGGGTGGACACAAACCTCTGATCTGCATGGTGATGTGTACTGCCCCCTCCTGAGGTCTGAGGTCCCATCCACCTTACACACACACACACACAGAGTGGAAACATAAATGTTTTTTGTGAATATGTTTTGTATTTATATGTATTTTTTCAACTGTCCTGGACACATTCTTGCACGGCCTGTCCGTCCTGGTAGTGGATCCCTTCTTCTGTGGTTCTCCTTGAGGTTTTTCTTTTTTCCCGGCTGTTTTTTTTTGTAGTTTTTCTTCACCCTGATGGAGGGTCTAAGGACATGGGATGTTGTCTAGTGCAGTCTGTTAAGCCCTTTGAGGCGGCTGTTGTTGTGATATTGGGCTATACAAAAATAAATGTCTTGTCTTGTCTTCCGTTCTTCTGCATTGTTGGGTCTGGCATATTGCATCATTCTCTTCACAATACCCCATGGATTTTTATGGCGAGTTTTCTGTCCATTTAAAAACAGGACTACCATGGCAGTGGCTAGGTGGTAAAGCGGTCATCCTTCCATGTCCATGTGTTCCGAGTTTCTCTAATGGTTTTGTCTTCTACAAGTGACTCGATGTTGAATTTGGACTTTAGTTCTTCTCAGCCACGCCATCAACCCACTGTCCTTCTCCTCTTTCATCGCAGCTGCACTGAACTTCAATTCTCTCACCTCGGCCTGTAACTCCTCTGTGACCTTCTGTTGTTGTGTCATAGATCTATTTGTTTCTTGAAGTTGGTCTAAAAGCGCATTTTTCTCCGTCTCCAGGTTAAATTTCTCATCTTGCACTTTTCTGTTCAGTGACTTAAGTCCTTCAAGTTCTTTGTACTCGTTGTCTGTGATGAAACCCCTCAGATAAGAAACCTCAGCTATATTTTCTTCCATCTGAGACTTGTGAACCTCTTCGAGATGAGTGAATTCATCTTCCACTTTCCTGTGCAGTGACTTAAGTTCCTCAAGTTCTTTGGACTCGCGTTCCATAATTGAACCTCTCAGGCTAGAAATCTCAGCTAGCGTTGCCTCTCTCTGAGACTTGTGGACCTCTTCCTTTTTCCTCAGTTCATCGACTTCTGCCGTCCAACATGCGTTCATATTCTTCAGATGCTGAACCTGATTCTGAAGGATTTTCTTCTCGGCCTCTAGCCTCATAAACTCATTTTTGCTGACGTGGTAAGACTGACAGTACCGTTCTTTGTTCTCGTAGTCCGTGAGTAAATAGCTCGAAGCGTCCTTACTCTCCTGCAGCTCCCGTCTGAGTTGCTTAAGCTGGGAGCTGAGTTCACTATTCTCCAACATGAGGCGCGTGGTATAATGGTTTCCTGAGAGTTCTCTTTCCTCAAGACGATGCACTTTCTCAATAAGCTCATCCCTCTCCTTGATTGTATGTCTATGCACTTCTTTTAGTTTTGCATGCTTAAACTTTAGATTTTTCAGCTCCTCCATAATGCATGAAAAATCAGTTTTACTGGCCTGAAGTTGCCAAAGCAGCTCACCTTTGTCCATCTCTGGCTGTAATTAAATGTTCTGAACTCTAAGGCAAATACTGTAGCTAGGCCCAAATTATTGTGAAGCCTTGTCCTTGAATTCACTGTTTTGTTCTTCTCTGCTATATATATTCTGTAAAATAACCTGTTGAGATCCACAAATGTCTACCTTCGTCGTTCAAAGTCTGAGTAAAAAGTGTTTGTCTCCAGTCTATTTCAAACACTCATAGACATGCCACC